>JARHVA010000307.1:5327500-5462500 GCA_037957365.1 Torreya grandis
TTACCATTATAAACATATTACACAACAATGGTATACTTATGCAAAACCAAAAGGCAAAAACTACACAAAATATTTTATTCACACCAGACATTAGTGGGTACATAAACAAGGGTTTATTATTACTATATACTTAGACATTTATCTATCTTCTAGATTCATTAGGTTATCATGGATTTTTATCACATTATAGATTGTTACTATATCATAAAATTTATCACATAATGGACTGACACCTAGGTTAGAATATTATAGAGTATTATTTGAGATTCATCCATCTATATCAATTGGTTCTATTTATAGATTGGAGTGATAAATAATTCAATCTTAATAAGTATACACTTGATTTGTGCTAGTTGGGAGACAATATTCTTGATATCCAAAGCACTACTCTTCTTATTCTAGGTTGGGGACATGATCACCTCCTAATTCTCCCCGCTTCAAATATAACACCACTAGGGTGCAACCCAGTTGACCACTTGTGAGCTCAATCATCTTCCTAGATAGAATATGGATGAGGTTTCAAGTCCGCTTCTACTTCTCAAGTTCCCAACATTCTAGAACCACTACTATGTAGCACAAGCACATGTGTATTATATCCATGCTCTTTCTTTATGTTACTTTCTATTATTGTTTATATATATATTATATACATTGATTACTTTATGAAATGAAATTTCTTGTAGGTAATATTTAAATGAATGTTTCAAATAAAGTTCACATGGAGAAAAAGTGTCTTGTATACACCAAAGTTTGTATTTTATTTTCCTTTAAAATAGTAATTTAATTTTTATGCATTACTAGGTTAAAAGGAGGGTAAATGTAAATACCCATATTTGGTACATGTTGAGAATTAGTATCTATGTTAGTTATTTACTATGTGTTAACTATTGTTTATTATTAGTTTATGTACTATATGGTAAATAATATTTACTAGTATGTAATTAGTTGTTAGTTACCATATAAGTAATACAGTAATATTATTGGTTAGTTGGTTAGTCTCATATATTATTAAAAAAATAAATATTTATATATATATATATATATATATATCATGAATATTTAATTTTTGTTTTATATTATAACAAGAAAGTTATTGTTATGGAGTGATGTTAGAAGACTATGCATATATATTGTAATATGTTTGATTAATAAAATGTTGAATTCTGAATGACTGAATGAGAACACATTTGTGTTTTGAGCCTTCAACTCTCACTGAATATTGTTCATTTTATATATTTGGTATCAGAGAAGGTTTTATGTGGCCTCTTTGGGAATTTTTGAATCACCTAATCAATTATTTTTAGCACACAACACAATGACCAAGAAGTAAAACCCACTTGATAATGTCATTGTTTTGTTCTTCACCCCTTCTTACATTCTATTATTGGTTGAACAATGAAGACCATGTGTCCTCTCAATGGCTTCACCATACACCTACATTTATTTCCACCCTTCCACTCCTATTAGTAGTTTTAACATGACATTTTGATAACTATTGCATTTAGACAATTTGATATGTGTGTGTGTGTGTGTGTGTGTGTGTGTGTGTGTGTGTGTGTGTGTGTGTGTGTGTGTGTGTGTGTGTGATTTTTATTTTTTATTTTTTTAATTTTACAATGAATTTTGATATAAATATCTCATAGAGATAAATCAAAAGCACAAAATATATAGATAAATATGAAAAATTAAAAATAAAATAAAAAATTATATATATATATATATATATATATATATATATATATATATATATCTGTGTGTGTGTATTTGTTCTATAAAATTTATAGAGCCATTTAATATATGTATTTGGTGAAAATAATCCTTGGTGACACATGACTTCCACATTTTTGCATTGGCAAATTATTTCCTCATATCTGGGTATTGATATGTGAATACATGATTTATTTGGTCCACCTCATAACTAACATTATTGCTCTCTATTTTATTTCAAAATAAAACTTCAACGAAAGAATTAAAAATATAAGATTATTGGCATAATAAACATATTATAGAGGAAGATCATCTCCTAGTCACCTTCAAACATTCAAATTCAGACCTATGGTCACTACTTCAAGCAAATATCAACCCCTATTAACCCATACAAATTCATTTCAACTCTCCTTGGCTATGTCAAATGACATTACCCCTACATCTCCATATCACCATTATTTTAATTTTAATCTCAATTTCATGTTTTCAATAAAAATTGGCATCCTCTCCATTGTGTTTCCATCCTATGTCAGCATTGGATCCTCCATTTTCCTCCTTCACCACTGCTTTTCTCATCCATAGTGAAGAATCCTATTTTTAGGTTTTGGTTTCTATTTTAGGGTTATATTTGTTATGTTATATGTCTAGTATTGTATTAATTTTTTAATTTTATGTATATTAAGTCATGTTTTTAGCATTTATGATTATAACTATAGTATTAGCTTTTAGTTTAAGGTTTTGTTTTAGTTATAACTCCCATGGTTTTATTTTTGATGACTAGTTTTAATATTTTGTTATTTTAAATTATTTTTTAGATCATGTGTTTTTTGATTTTAGAATATTTTAGTATTATGATATTATTTTATTTTATATCTTCTTAGTATTTACTAAGTGTTTAATATTTTTATTTAGGAGTCCCATAGCCTTTAATAAAGATTTTATCTTAATTTTTTTTTATGTCTTTTTAAATTCAATATTAGATTGAATTATGTTCAATATTTGTTATTATCACATAAGTCATTTATTTATAGAGTTACATCTTATAGTCACATTGTTTTAGTATATGTCATTATCCTTGAGTCATTAGTTATCAAATAAGCCTTGAAAGGTAGATTTCAATAAAACTAGATTTTTAATGTAAGTAACTACATGTTTTTATTTGAAAGCATTATTAGTTGAAATAAACATTTGAATTTATCACCCTATGTAAACACTAAAGGGGGAATGTTGAGAATTAATATTTTCATTAGTTATTTACCATTTGATAAATATTTTTTCACTATTATATTATTTACCATATTATAAATAATATTTACTAGTATGTAATTAGTTGTTAGTTTCTGTATGGTTAATACAGTATTATTGGTTAACTGGTTAGTCATATATATAATGTTATAACAAATAATATATTACAAATAACTAGTTGTTTTTATTTATTATAACAACTAATCTATTGTTAAGGAGTGTTGCTATAAGACTATGCATATATATTGCAATATGTTTGATTAATAAAATGTTGAATTATGAATGACTGATTGAGAACACATTTGTATTTTGAGCCTTCAAATCTCATTGAATATGGATCATTTTTAATAGTAAAATCACAAATTAATAGCATGTTTTTATATATTTTTGCATTTATACATCTATTTACTGAGAGTTAGATATCTAGTGGGATGATCTCATATGGACATATTTGGTTCCATATTATTTTACGCTCTTTGTCCACCCCTATGGGATTGTATATTGTAAAATTATATTTTATCTAATGTATCTTAGGGATCCATACCTATGTTTTCTATTATCTCTATTTTTGACTCTAGACACATATGCCGATGTTAGACTCTTGCATCGATGTAAGTGTCCAACTATGATTCAAGTGTCTAGACTTATACTTTATCATGTCTATATCTTTCACCTTTTTGACCATTTTTTTATCAAATTTTTTTCATTCTATTGTAATATATTCATGTACCACTAGGTCCTAATTAAAAATCAAGAGATCCTTATATATAAATAGGTTAAAGTCTAATTACATGACCTAAAAAATTATCAAGCATGTTTTTAATTAGTAAGTACTGTATATTTAAAGTTATAAATCTAAATGGTGGTACTAAATTTAATATCTAAAGCACTCAAAAGGTCACTATACTTTTGAATTTATCAAGTACCAAGGGTTACTATAGGATAAAGAGCACATAGTTACAATTTCACACACATGTTTAGGAGAGAAAACTACATGTGAGTCTTAGGCCCTCTTCAGAGTATTGGATATGTAGGAAACACTTAGAAATAACCAAGGTTCCTAGGTTTAGCTTTAATAATGTGCTAACCCCTTTATACCTGCTAGGACCAACATACCAATTTTTGAAAATTGGGACCCTTGAGAAACCCTAGAAATTGAACATGAAAATTATAGCATGATATGGTCATTTGTAGAATTTGAAGATCATCCACTTTATTAAGATCAATATTACTTAGTTGTGTTTTGATTTAATTTTTTCTAACAGTGCTAATAAATGTCCCTATTAGTATTTAGTTACAGGTTCTATGGTGTTTCCTCCTAAGAAATTCATGTTCCCAAACCTTGGCAAAACCCTCAGTTTAAATTTGAATATTGGTGGGAACCTTTTAAAAATATATTTTGGACCTAAGTATAAATTTCATGTTCTAAGATTAGTCATGTTTATTAACACAACTAAAACTTAACCTATAATTCTAGGTCCCCTTTATTATTTTACCCTTTAAAAGTTCTTTGTATTACTAACTAACATTCATTCTGTAGGATCCTTTTAATGTTTCCTATCTTAGCCTAATATTTTAACCCTAAGGCACCATTATATTTATTAATACTAATGGGACCTTAGTCTTAACATCTTAGATTAAGTTTTAGATCCTCGAGTCCACTTTTATGTTATCTTGGCCCCTTAATTTATACCTTGGCCTAAGGTTTTAATCCTAAGGCCTTGATATATCTATCAATACAATTAAGACCTTAGTCTTAACACCTTATCCTAAGTCTTTTTATATCAATGTGGTCCTAACTTAGCTTCCTTACATCTTTTAGGATCCAATGACCCTCATTTTATCACAATATTTGATCCAACTGAGTGAAGAAAGCCTAAGCTTTAACTTAAACAATGTGCATCTCAGATGATCTAATGGTTCACACTTCCTCTATCCTTCTAATTAGATATCATAATAAAAGCTTGATATAATCCCATAAATAACCCCTTGAACCAATAACATTCAAGCTCTTGGATCATGGTCAATGGTTCTCGCTTCATTTTGAAGACCTGATTAGATGGAATGAGGCACAATTGAAAACTCAAAGGATTCTGTAAAGCCCTTAGGATATATACATAGAACCCTTATATTTGATGATCAAAGACAAATGGGTCCTACCCAATAAAGTAACCAATCATGAGAAAGCTCTCAGATCACAATCTTATAGTTGTTGATTTGTCACCAATCTTCATTCAATGGAGTGAATTAAGTCCATGATCCTAGGAAGCCCCATGGAGGTGCCAAGTGACACTCTCACATTGGGTCACTAGAATCTGTTGAGCATAAAATTGATGTTCCCATAACCGTTATTTGATGCACACAAGAATGCATTTGATGTTTGTGTGATCATCAACTTTAAGCCCATAAAATTAAAAGCTTCACTAGCTTAAAATTGGCATTTGTGTGATCACCATTTGATGCCCACAAGGAAATATTTGATATTCATGATATCATCAAATTTAAGATAATGAACTATTCTTCTCAGGATCAAAATACACTCCAAATTCATGCTGAACGGCTCAAAAATTACTTTACAAGCTACGAGAAATCCTCAGAGGAGGTTCAAACACTGGAAATCTTAGATCTACAAAATGTGGAAATGGTCTTATGGTCTAAATATATACAAAATAAAACTTAGTCTAAATCTATGCTTTAAGGTCCCCATGGCATTTTTTTTTAAATACCATGAACCTTAAACTATAGACTTATAGTAAGTCTTATTTTAAAAAATATATATTTGTTACGTAGGACTTAGGCCAAGTTATTTCTAGATAAAGGTTTTAATGTGTTGTCAATACAATAAAATCCTATTCATTATTACACCAGTATACCATTTTTAGCCCCCTTGAGTATGTTTTATAAGTCTTAGCATAAATATTTTAAAATAATGTATACATTGTGTTTTTCAAACACAATGCAAACTTTGGCCTAAAATATTTAAGCTTGGCCCCCATTATATAATTTGAAAAACTTAGACATAAAACCATTAGCCTAAGGTTTGTGTCTTTCTTAATAAACATGTAACAAACCTTAGCCTAAGGAACTTAAGCTTGAGTCCCACTTTAATGATGTGCTAAATAAAAGTTTAAACATATTTATAGATCAATGGTTCATGCTTTATCATTGAAGGATGATCCAATGACACAAAGATCCTATGGAATTTTTAATAGAATCATGAGACACAAATATTTAAGATGATCCAATGGTGTAAAAGTGCTCATGACTTTTCAAAGGTCTACAAGCTCGTCACATGGCCAATGCTCATTTAAAAAAGGATTGATATAAGATACAAAGCATGGGAGAGGATGTAAGGATGCCAAGTGTCACAATCATAGGGCTTGGAATAGAAAATATCCAATCACAGGTAAGGGATCAGATTACAATCAATGGCCTGTGCTAATATAGGATTTTGATTTGACGATATGAAATAAAAGAGGGTATTTTAAATACCAATGGTTAGTGCTCACATACATTTATGAAAAATTCTTTGAAAATTCTAGACCAATGCCAACTAAGCACCACATAATAAAAAAGAGATAAAATAGGAGATCTTATGGGCTCAAAAACATGAAGGTATAAAGGTAAAGGTCTAAATCAAATCCAAAGCACATATGATCCATTGTCTAGATATCTCCTACCATTAAAGCTCAAAAACCCTAAAACCTACATAAAAATGACCCAATTTAATTTATTTAGTCATAATTTGATCTAAAAAGAGCTTGATTATGTTTTTAAGCACAAAATAGCTTTCATAGAGACCAATTTACAAACAAATGTGAACAATTTGTAGAAATAGAAACCATGGTAGCTTGTAGCATTAGGAACTGGTCTAAACTATTCTTCACCATGGAGGAACTAAAGCCCATCACAAAGGAAGAGGAAAGGATTTCTACAGTGATACATAGGCATTATGACTTGGTTACTATTTAGATGGCTAACCTTCACCATGCTACTATAAACCTTGAGGTAATACATTATATCAACATCCTTGCTCCTATATTTTTTGATTGTATGGTAGCTAATGAATAGATAATTTAAGAAGGGAATTACAAGGGGATGGATTATATTTACCATATAGCTTTTAAAAAGTATTATGATCTCCCTCTCCCCCATGTAAACCTATCTAAAATTAAGGAATGGACTAAAAACCATGACCTGGACTCTATCCTTAGACCCAGGCTACACCAAGGACCCCATATATTTAGGGATTTTGAAGGTAAGATCCCAATAGTCAAATTTAGTGAAGGCATAAAAGTAGTAATGACCCTATTAAATTGATACTTTAGATCCCCTTCAACCACCTACATGAATAAAATCTAGGTCCTATACGTGCATTTTATGGTGGAAGAAAATCTCACCCCTCTAATTAGAGATTTGATCAATGTATTTAAGGCCAAACAATTCACTTCCATAAAAAGGAAGACATATAAGAAATTTTATATGACGTCATATTTACTAGATGCCTACTTGACTCTATCAACTTCCTTGGGATTAGGAATTGGTGTCCTAAAGGAAAAACTACCATTTCCCACCATTACTCCAAATAACATATCTTTAAGTACATGAACTATATGCAATTTATTTATGATTATGTCTACCCAAAGATAGTGGAGGCTATCACAGGTGTTCCCATGCCTAGGATCCATCCACTAATTAATAAGTATGTTAAACTGATGGGTGACATTTGGTATTACCAAGATTGTATAGTCATCAGGATTGAGGGGATTATGTCCCAACCTTATAGATTGCCAATATATGTTTAGTGTAAGCTTGATGAACATGAAATTAATTCACATCTCATCCATGACATTGATGGTATTTTCAAAGAAAATAATAAGGGTCTTCTCCATCCATTTCCTTTGACTATTGGAAGAACTATACTTCAAGATTAAAAATAAGTTGATACCATGGTTAAGTACAAGGATTGATTTAGGTTGTAGCTTGATGAAATCAAGATGTGGGATCCTAATAACATAATGAAAATAATTTGAAGGAGAAGAAACTCCCAAGCATGAGTATGTACATTAGATCGATGTTCATGACACTATTTACGTTAAGGCCAAGAATTATGAAGAGGTGTTGGATAGGATCCAAGGGCACAACATCAAACTTGAACATAGGTTGACCAAAGATGATAAGACATATAGAGAGGCATGGAAAATGCATCATTTTTAGTATCACTTGCTATTTGGACCTTTTGATATATCCCATGAACAACCCCAAGTAGAACAACCAGAGCCACAACCTCAAGAATAGATTGTACAAAATTAGGATAAATAAGGCCATGGCAAGGAGAAAGTGGGAGAAGTGAAATTGGAAGAGAGACCTGGGGAGGGCCCCTCATATTCAACACTCCCATAAAATCAACCTTCCCTAACTAAATATCTAGTTATGATTGCCTTGGAGCTAGATGAGACACTTGAGGGTTCTCTCAAAGAACTTGTAGAGGCATATGATACTGATAGGGAAGAACATTTTGAAGAAGCTCAAGTCTAAGCTAGAGAGCTTGAAGAGGATGAAGGAAAGGATATTTCTCTAGGAATGGTCCCATTGGATCCTAGGGAGAAGAGGAAATCAGAAATGGCACTAGTCCCTCTTAGACCCAAAAGACCAAGGTTGACCCTCACCCACCCAAATAGTGAGATCAACCTTTTTAGTGATAAATTCCCCATTCATGGACTAGTCATCCCTAACTAGTTCATTTATGGAAAATTGTAAAAGATCCCTTCTCTTTCCCATTCATGGGCCATGATAAAATTTACCAATATTTAAGTGCAAGATGACATGAATCCATGGATTAGGGATATGGTAAAGGAGTAAGAAGAAAGAAGAATTGTGATCACCCCTAGACTAAAAATTAGGAAAATGGATGATCTTAGAGCATCAAGCAACACAAGTGTAGAGGTCTCAGAACCTCTAAAATTCACAAGCTCATATTCCACTATTCAATTTAATCTAGAAATAGTTGGATTGGAGAGAGTCACCACCAAGATAGCCATGGTGGGAAATGAGGAATTCACCTTCCAAAAGGTGGAGCCCTTTGTAGGTCTAACCCTAGTGGGATGTCAATAGCCTTTTGAGTCTACTATTCATAAAGAAGATGATGAGACCTTGATTGAGGCTCCATCAACACAATCAAAGGATGAGGTCTAAGGGATGAAATAGAGGATTCAAAACTTGGAAAGAGAAAGGGAGAATCTAGAAACCTATGCCATTTTATTAGTCCCTAACTCTTTAATGAACACATTTGAGGCATCGTTATTTGATATGTTCAATTTTTTGAGTTTATTAAAGCTAAGGAAAGATGCCCTAAGCCATCAGGGTGAGATAACTAAGGAGTTAAGAACTGAGTGGAAAAAGGTAGAGACCCAAGTTAGAAATCTCACGACATTATAATTAATAATAATATTCCTAAGTTGGACTATCAACTTAGCCCATTTGAATAACATATTGGGAATAATAGTGGATAAGGTCTAAGGTCTGGGTACTCAAGAAATAATTTTGAACAAGATTTTGGTAGATGATATAGGATTGATCATCAAAATTGAGTAGCTCGTGGGGAAAATTTTGTTAAACCCTACCAAGACCATTGTAATTAAAATCATTGATGATGCTAAATTCAAACGTAGGGTCACTTTGGTCATGCAGTCAGTTGTAAGCAAGAGTGAGGGCTAGTTTGGTAAGGACAATAGGAGAATTTTAGACATGATTGTTAGAATACAAGAGAAAATTGTAGATGCAAGAAGCATAAAGGAAGCCATGGTCCAAGATGATTAAGACTTGGATGACTTGGTTGATACTAAAGAGGTTTTCTTAATGAATCCAACTATGGATATGGAGCTCATCAAGGACCAACATCAAAAAGGAATGCATCTACTAAGAAAACAACAAGGGGACCCTTCAGTAATGGGCCCACCCAATATTTAATATTCCTTTTGTTAAAAACATTGTAATATATAGGATATAAATATTAATGTGTAAGGAATATTCTAGTATGCTAGCATATTACCCCTAGGTTAGTCTAATTGTGACGAAAAAGTGTATTTTAGGAATTTTAAGGATAATTTTACTTATCTTTTGTACACATATATATTGTAACTGACTGATGCATTACCTTGTCTTTATATAAAAGGCATGCATCACTGTCTTTTAAAGGGAGATAATTTTTGAGAAAATTTTTTACATTTAAAGTAATTAATATAATCAAAGAGTTCTACAAGATTGTCCACATTTGATATGTCAATTGCTAATATAGATTTTCTCTCAATTACTAGTTTTATGTCTTGAATTTGAATAGTTTCTTTGAACTTTGGGTTGAATTTTTTAATCATAGGGTTTCAAATTGGTGATTATGCTAGATTAGTAAGAGGATATTATGTTTTTTTACATTTCATTTTACTATATATTTTGATGTGAAAAAGCTATTTGATTATAGTGGTAAATCCTTAAAGTAGACCTAGTTCTTACTTGTGATTCTTTACATTATCCTTTGAAGTTTTCCTGGTATATAGTGAAATTTTATCTTAAGATATGTTGCATTATATATTGGTTGAATGCATACTTAGTTGAAATTGATGCTTTCTCATGATATTTAAGACTAAAATTGGTAATCACTCATTCTTTTTTCTGCCTTACCCTTCTCTTTGCTCCCTTTTCACACCAGATCACTATAGTTTAAGCTTCATTATAAATATCCACTTAGATTAGTTTATAGCTTAAGCATGGACCATAATTCACTATGTATTAATATAGATTCTCTATAATACACAAAGAACGGACCATGATGCCTCCCAACCATCATTCATTATAAATTTATGGGACACATATGTATATCTCTACCACTATTTCACCATAGTTAACATCAAATTACCACAACCTAATACTCATGATTTGAATTCCTTGAATTATAAAATGTGAAGTGTTCTTTGAACACTAAGAAATCCTATGGTACACTTAGAGGTATCAACAAGGCATTTCCCACTGGTGTTAGAAGGAGGTCCATATCTTTGTGAATTCTTAGAATCTTTGTCCATCTTAGTTTGTTTGATATATGATTAGTGTATCTTTGTAAATTATTTTCATAAAATTATAAAGATCATTGATATTTTCTATTTGTGACACATCTTTGTGCTTCTTTAGACAAAAATTGAAGTTCTTTGGGATTCGATGCTCATTTTTCAATAAATTTAGCTTAAGCTTTTAATATCCATAGTATATGAGGTTAGGATAGTTCATTTTGATCAAAGGTTGGCATATCATTCATAGATCTAAGTTCTTTTAGGCTTGGAATTCTAAAGATAGATCATATTCATGTAATTTAATGCATATTTTAGCTAATTTAGTTAAAGATCAACGCCCTTTTTTATTTTTCACCCAACCTAAAAAATAACCTCAATGTGCAAGTCTAACTCTTTTTATTTATAAAATTTAACTTGATACATTGTATTTTAGGTAGGATCTTCAAGTTTCAAGCTATAATTATCCAGGATTAGAACGAGATCATACTCAGAGACTAGGGAGCCTTTACTTGAGCTTAAGGTTCACAAAAAGGCTAGACATGACAAAGGTAGATGTAGGATATCTAAATCTTTACCAACTTCACCACTTCAAGGTCCTTATGAGTTCAATATTCATTCAAGTATGGCTTGGTTGGGAGAATATTCAACCAATGTACCAAGTGTGGTACATGATCTCCCATGTAAACTTGAAAAGTATTTGTTTACATTTAGTCTAGTCGATATTATAACTGTTGAAGAGCACATTAAGTCCTTTAAAGATTCCTTAAGGTTGCTAAATGTCATGCATGAGGATGTAGCTTATAGATTATTCACATTTAGTTTTAAAGATGCTTCTTATGAATGGTTCTTGAACTTCCCTGAAAATTACATCACCATTTGGGATGGTTTCACTAATTTTTTTAGAGATCAATTTGGTAAGATTGTTAGTCCTTATGTTATTTACCATAGGTTCACCACCATTAGAAGAGATGTAAGTGATCCTATTAGGTGCTTTAATTCTATGTTTCAAAAAATGTATAGTAGGAACATAAAACCCTATAAGCCTGATGATGTCTTCACTTTAGAAATCTATAAAAATATAGTAGATCCCATGACCTCTATATTTTTAAAGAGATCCATACCAATTATAACTTCATTATCTAGGGCCTATTCTAAAGTAGTAACCATCAATGATCAAATACAATCCTGAGGCCAAATGGCATACTCTGTGCCAAATATCAACCCACATATGCCTATGATGAACTTATTCCCCAAAAAACATCTAGAATATCCTAGCGTTAAACCAAATTCTCAACCTCAATCAATTTCCCTTGAGTCATGCTAATCCTAAACAAAGCTTAGGATTCCTAAACCATCCTACTAATGGATTTAATATAAATGATCAAAGATATTTGATACTAGCTGTTGGTGATAATAATAACTAGGTACATAATTTTAAAACTCCTAAAAATGAGAATGAATCCATCTTTAAAATGGTCTAAAAGTTGAGCACTAATTTTATTCAGTTGCAAAAATAAGTTGGGAATACTACTGAAGGTTTAGATAAAACTTTTTCATTTCAAAGGTATAATAGGCCAAGTAGTAGATTTCAAAATGATAGTTTTCATAATAATAGGAATAATGAGCCATCTTCTAAAAAGAATACCATGGACATTAACCTCACTAATACTACATTACCTAATTATTGTAGAGTACATTGCATAGCCAAGCATGGAGAAATTGACTGCACTAATTTTTGTAAAGCCTTTGAGGATTTCTAAGAGGATTTGGATACATTTGAAGTCTTACCTAACAAGGAAAGTGGTGTAGGTGATTTTGGATCTAAGTCATCTGATCAATCCTTCATGGTTGATAATTTTGATTTCCCTTTTTGAGAGGAAAATGAACTTGATGAGTTCCCTAAGGAGATCCAAGCCTTTCAATAGTTCTTGAAGAGGACATACCCCTTGAGGAATAAATAATAGAGGTAGCCTTTGACCACCTCAATGCCACCAAATAATTTTGGAACTCCTCCAAACACTTCTTCAAGTAATGATATAGATCCACCTAAAGGTAGTACTTCTAAACCCAATGTTGAGATTCTTAGTTCTAATAGAATTAGATATAACATAGTTGAGGACATGAAGAAGATAAAGGCTAATATTACATTTCATAAACTGACATAGATTATAGATCAAAGGGACATTTTACTAGATTCATTGTTAAGAAGTCCAATAACCTACCTAAATCTGATCTGCCAATGTGACTATGCACAAAGCCAAGGTTGAGTCTCCTCTTTTCTTTCTCACTATCAGGACGTTTAGTAAGAACTTACAAAATTGCTTATTATATTTTGGTGCTTCTACCAACAACATGCCTATAGGTATATGCAACCTACTTGGCCTGACTCCTATTAAGTCTGATAGGGTTATTATCTAATTATAAAAATCTAGAGTTAGGGTAATTGGATAACTTTTAAATGTTCACATGTAACTAGCTTCTAAGCCTAGGGTGTAAAAATTCATTGATATTGAAGTCATTGATATACCTAATGTTTATGAGATCTTATTGAATAGGGAATGGACCAAGGCTTTAAATGGGTACATGTCAATAGATTGCTCATATTTGTGGCTACCCTTGAAAAGATTTCCTAATCAGATCAGGGTTGAGAGAGAATTAAGGATGAAACATATGATAATAGAGTAAAATTATGTGAATGAAAGGGTCAACAAAATTGACTCAGACTTAGGGATTTTCACCTTAGATATTGATAATATATATAATCCCAAGAGTGATCATGTTATTCTTGGACTATATAAATTGCATTTTTGTGGTGTTAGGTATAATACTAGATCAAGTGTTGGTGTTGTATTAATTGACCCTACCAATAGAAAGTACCATGCTTCTTATAGGCTCTAATTCCCTTTCACCAATAATCTTGCTAAATATGAAGCCCTTATCTTAGGGTTGTAATTTGATATAAAGAATAAGGTCAAAGAACTACTAGTTTATGGGGATTCAGAACTAGTGGTCAACCAAGTAAGAAAAAAATACCATGAAAACTCTCATATCTCAAAAGGTATAAATTTGGGGTTTGGGATTTGATTGAGTCCTTGGATGTTTTCAACATTACCTCCATCCCAAGAGAAGAAAACTAATTTATTTATGGGTTGGTAACTACTATAACCAACCTCATGCCCCATCAAGATTTCCCAAATTTTAGCATTGAATTGATCACTTATCCTTCAGTACCTAATAATGTAACCATCTTCAAGTTTTCAATGATGATAAATATATATTGGATTTCATGACCAATTTAGGAGCATTTGATGATCATATTATTGATGAGATTGATGAAAATGCATCTAAGGAAGGCAAGTTTGATGGTAAAGTCATTCAACTAAATGACAATAAGATCTCTAAGGGAATGATTGCTTTAGAGAGACTATTTGATTAGGATAAACTAGCTAAGGTTTCCAAGGTTTCTAAGGTAAGTGGGAAGGATTATAATGCTATTGATCTTGGCCTTCAAGATCAAACCAAGCTATTAAATGTTGGAAAATCATGTACAAGCATTAAGAACAAGAAATATAAAGATATCCTTACCCAATATAGGGATGTTATAGCATGGTCTTATGATGACTTAAAGATCTTCAAGGAAGTCAAAAGATTACTAGATGCTAGGATAGTCTTCCCCATCAGGCATTTTACTTGGGTGGCTAACTTGGTGCCAATTAGAAATAATAGAGATATTAGACTTTGTATTAACTTCAAAAACTTAAATAAAGCATAAAAAAAGACAACTATCCCATTCCCTCTCTAGACCAAGTAATTTAGTTCGCTTCAGGTTCAACTATGATGTCTTTTCTTGATGGATTTTTAGGTTACAACAAGGTATTAGTTTATAGAGAGGACACGATGAAAAAAACTTTCACTACAAAGTTGGGAACCTTTGCTTACAAGAGGATGCCCTTTGGGAATCAATACAGGAGATAATTTTCAAAGAGATATGGACCATGCCTTCTAGGGCTTGATATGTAAGTGTATTATTATATATATGGATTGTCTATTTTTTTTTTAAAAAAATAGGGAAGATCACTTCATGCACTAAAAAGTATTTGAGAGATGTAGGATGTATGGAATCTCCTTGAACCCTAAGAAAAGTATCTTTATGTCATTGAAGGAAAATTATTGGGTCATGTTATAACCAAAGATGGGATCTCTATATATCCTAAAAGAGTGGAGGCCATATCTATAACAGAACCTCTAAATAGTAAGAAAGAGCTAAATTTAGTCTTTGGTAAGATAAATTTTGTAAGAAAGTTTATTTTTGGATTTGTAGATATTGTCAAGCCACTGAATGACATGATGAAGAAGGATGCCAAGGTCACATGGAATGAAGAATATATAAATGCATTCAATGATATCAAGGAGTATATTAGCCAAGATCTAGTCCTTATAAGTCCTAACTTCTCATAGGACTCTTACCTCTATTCCTTTGCATTTGACCACATAATGGCTGCAGTGTTAGCTCAAAATATTAAATGGTGTGATCACCCAATAGATTTTATGAAAACTAATTTTAAGAATGATTATTTAATTTATTCATTAATTGATAATTAGGCATATGCATTAGTTAAGAAAATTAAAAAATTTAGGCATTATATCAATATAAATAAGGTGCATGCTATCTTACCTAACCCTGCCACTAAACTTATGTTAAGTCAGAATGAATTGGGAGAATGCAGAGGTAAGTGGATGTCAATTTTACAAGAGTATGACTAGGATATGAAAATATAAAAAATAGTAAGATTCCAAGGTTTGATCCAAAAAATTACTAATGCTAACCCTAGGCTAAGTATTATGCAAGTAGATCAATAAAAATTTTAAGCTAGTGAATGGTATGATTCAATCATACATTTGATAATTAATGGAAATTTTATTACAATATTATCTAGGGAGAAAAAGAGGGCCCTAAAATTGAATGAATCCCATTACCTAATCAAGGATGGGGTCTTGTATAGAAATAATTTTGAAGGGGTTTACTTGAGATGTGTCTCACAAGAAGCCACCCAAATCATGAGCACCTTTCATGAAAAGCTGGGTAGTGGACATCTATCTAGGAGAACCACATCCCATAAAATTATTAGAGCTAGTTATTATTGGCCAACTATTTTTAAGGATGATATTAAACATCTAAGGGAATGTCAGTCATGTCAAATTTATAGCACCAAAGAGCCAAAGGCAACAATGCCTCTACAACCGGTCATGGTTGACAAACCATTTGCACAATGGGGGTTAGATTTTGTTGGGGCAATCAAATGCAATTCCCCTGAAGGTCAAAAATATGTCCTTACTACCATAAACTATATATAAGGTGGAATGAAGCTACAACCACTGAATATTGTAGGACTGAAGAAGTGATCACCTTCTTGGAGGGAAACATCTGTACTAGGTTTGGAACTCTAGTCTCTCTAGTGTGTGATAATGGATTTGCCTTTATATCTATAGAGATGACTGAATGGGATTATGATAATGGAATTACTCTCAAGTTTACATCCAACCATTATCACCAAGGAAATGGAGTCTTTGAATCTGTAAATAGAAACCTAATGAAGGCAATCAAAAAGTCTATTGTAGACAAGAGTAGGACCTAGCATATGCTCCTAAGATTTTCACTATGGGAATATAAGATAAGAATTAAGCAAGCGTTAAGGGCCTCACTATTTCTATTATTGTATGGAAAAGAACCTATATTTCCTATCACCCTTAATTTTCCCACATACATATTTATGAAAGAATACATGGGAGAGCCAAGAACTTGCCAACTCAAGATAGCTAGACATAATTCAGATAGAAGATGCAAGGGAGAAATCCTTTGCCAATTTTAGCAGGCATCAAACCATAATAAAAAGGTGGTTTGATAAAAGATCAAAGATTAAGGTGTTTTTACAAGGAGACCTAGTTCTCCTTTGGTACAAAGCATCTGAGCCTAAGGGTAATCATGGAAAATGTAGACTAATAATTTGAATCAAGAGAAGTGGTTAGTATTGTGTTAGTTCTATAATGAAAACAAATTAAAATAAAAACACTAATATGTATACATATCTAGGCATAAACACTAAGGAGGAGCATAATAGCAAACATACATATGAAAAAAAAATAAAACATGAAATAAAACCTCCTTCACCTCCCTTAGATGCACCAAATAGCTTATTGAAGTGGCTTGATTAGCTTGTGCTCAATGAGTCTTCATCAAAGGAGGCCTGGCTAGCTCCTCTTCTCCTTAGCACCTTTGTAATGGCTTTGGATTTGGTTGGCTCAATAATTTGGTATTATAACACTAATTAAAATGGATTTTATAATTATTTGTGTATTATAAATTTGCATTATCCAAGATTAAAATTCAATAGGCAAGACCTCCTATTTATAGATTTTACAAAATGGTTAGAATGAACCTGAACCATCCATCTCAAGATGAAGATGTGTGTCTAAGAATCCATTCAATTCTTGAGGAAAAAATCAATAAATGCCTTCATAAATATTTGGGATAGAGAGGAAATAATGAGGCATGGTGGGTCTTAATGATGCATGGGGTGGCTTGATGAGATATTTTATGCATTTATGTCTTAGAGATGTCTTTCCAAGAAATGATGTCACTTGATGATGCAATTATTAAATATCAACTTATAAAGAGAAATATTCAAAAATCTCCATGGAAAATTAACTTAAGTTCTTTATTTGGTTTAATTAGACTTAAGCATGATTAGTCAAATTTGATGCAAAACCTTGGCAATTTGTGCACAAATTAATCAAATTGGTCAAAATGTCATAGTATTAGCTCAAAATTTGAATGGATTAGAATTGGAAGTTGGTGTTATATGTTTTAGAAACATTTTAACATTTAGGATGTTTCCAACACAAAATAACAAAGTCACATGTCTCATGTAATAAATTTAGTATAAAAGATCAATCTAGAGCACCCAAGTGCAAAAATACCATTTTAACTCAAAATGATTTGATCAAAGTAAGTTGCTTCATAGATTGCATTGCCCCATTTAGTGACTCATTGATCAAAATCAACACTTTAATATATAAATTTCAACTCATTTAATGTGTTTTAGTGTTTTTTTGCCAAATTGTGCATTTTGGTATAAATTGGTTAAAAGCCTGGTTGGAGGTCATTGGTGACCAGTTTTAGGAGTCTATAATTTACCCTTGTTTGGGAAGGCATTGCAAGATATAAGGATAGTAACATATTTTAAAAGAATGAAAAGGTCCTATATGATTATAACTTCAATGGAAATTGATAAACTATATGAGTCCCCCTTGAGGGAATAATTGGCACAAGTAGGTCATCAAACAGTCCCATGAAAAGAAAGAAACAAAACAAGGGGACCAAATAAATGAAGATGATGGGATAAAAACACAATGAGTTTGAAAAATTAGTCAAAATCATTGAGAATTTAAGTGAGATGGTGTACAATGGTTTGATCAAAGACAATTATAAGCATTGTACCTTGATATTGGTAATGTGGCATGATAACATAATGATTTTCCCAAACGTAGTTATAATCATTGAAAAGATGGAGCTGCTGCAGTTAGGATAGACAAACAAGACAATAACATGGCCCTATTTGGGAAAAAATAAAGTAAATTTGAGGAGAACACAATGATTTTCCTAAAGGTGGTTATAATCATTGAGAAATGTAGGTGGGATGGTGTATAATGATTTGCCCATAGGTGGTTATAATTTGTGGACCCCAATTATGAAAAACAAGATTGATTGGTTGATGATGATGATAAATGGACACATAGGGTAATGATGAATTGGAACAACCTACTAGTAGGGAAATGCTCATCTAAACTAACAAAGGTTGAAATTCTTGCATGGTTGAGTAGTCTATTTGGGATATGATTGGGATGTCAGTGTTGAGGAAATGTTGATGCTACCCTTGATGAGTAGACTTCTTGAATCTGATATTTATTGTAGCACTTTGACAATATGAATTATGATATAACACCATGAGGAATAGGTCAAAATATGCATAGGGACTGACTCCCAATATCTAATACTCAATAGAAAATAATGCACCAATGATAAAAACCATGATGATAATGTAAACATATGAGTATAGATAGATTCAGATATAAATGCACAAGGAATCACCTAATGAACGCACATAAAATAAATCAAGGCAACAATTCTAAAAGTAAACAAATAGGTACACAAACAAGAAATAAACAAATAAATAAAGAAACAAACAAAGAAATAAATAATAGTTAGTCATAATGTTAGTATAAATAAAATGACCTAAATGAGACAAAAATTGCCCCTAGAAAATAAGTGAAAACTTAGTAAATAAACATGATGGGGGAACAAAAGAAAAAGAAGGGGTTGGTCAAGCTATCTGCATATAAAATAGGCAAGTGGACACTACCTAAATAGTTCTATGGATGTAATATCTAACAAAAACTTCATGCCAAATATAGTTTTCCTAGGAAATGGGAAGAAAATGATAGCTAATGAAAACAAACATGATGGATTAGATAGAAGAATATGAATGGTCTTGCCAAATGGTAAGTGCATGAGAAAAAATAGAAAAAGAGGATGGGGAAAATAAGTGATAAGTGATATACTTGTGAATCAGTAAGGATTCCTAGAATCCTTAAGGCAAATAAGTGGTCAATGTTTTTTGTTTTTTCTAACAATTTTACAAATGTTTTTGTATATTTTTAGTATCTCAACTTGATCAAGAATGATGAGACACTAGATGGTTCTAGATTTCAAAATGGTGAGATCATTACTCAGGTTTCTCATAAAATGGTGAGAGCATGGATTAGTATGCTTGTAAAATGGAGAGAGTGTGGATTAGGTTGCTTGCAAAATTATGAGAGCATGGCCATGGCTAAAAAGGGTGATTGAGCTGACCTCAACAATTATCGAGAACTACCTATGTAGTCCCAAAGTAGGACCTCAAGTCACTGTAGTTCCACCTTAAAATGGAGAAATATAATTAGTGTAGTATCCAATTGAAACAAAATAGGAAAAATTGGTATGATGTCATAGGAAGACATAGATAATGGATAGTTCATACGGTTAAGGAAAAATAAACAAATTCTGCCCCTAGTTTTCTCATAGGTAGTTATAACTAGGATATAATAACATAGGTCAATGATACTAATTTTCCCATAGGTTGTTATAATTAGGATCAAGACAATGAGAGGGAATGAAATAATAAATGAAGGATGCAACTACCAAACATCTATCTAATTTCTCCATAATACTATCTCTATCTAGAATGTGTGAAACAACTACTAACATTGAATCTAAATCCTCTTGCTAAAAGCAATGATGGAACCAAGGTCACATGGCTATGTAGGGAGAGAGAGATGAACACAATTGATAAGGAAGGTATGGTAAAATAGACATGTGATATGAAAAGTGATAGTTTGGTAGGATGATAAAATGGTATTATTACAAAGGAGATTGATAAAATGATATAACTTGAAATGGTCCTTATGGACAATACACCAAGTCACTCAAGTAGAGTACCACTTTAGGTGGATAATGTTCATCGGATCATCAATTTTATGGATATCTAGTGTGGTAAACATGTATTCTCCTATTACAAAGTTTGTTGTAATGATGAAAAGACTAACCCTGTTGGGTTTGAACTTACCTTTATGATTCTTTTCGACTATGGTATTCTTTTGGTTTTCTTTAAGGGACAAGATCACCAAGTTCAAATTCTCTATGTTTCATGCACTAATTGTAGTGGCCTCGAAGTCAATTATAATAGGTTTGGATATAATTCACTACATTCATGTATTTCTAATCAAGTAACTCTAGTTCTTTCAAGTGAGCTACATGATAGTCATTGTCATTCAGGACATGCTTCAAAGAGATGCATAGAGATGAAAACCTGACCTCAATGGGAAAGATGGCTTCTATACCATAAAAAAATGAATATGGAGTGGATCCTATGGGTGTATGGTGATTATTACAATATTCCCAAAGGGAATTTTTTTTTGAAGATGCCAATCATGACCAACATCATTGATAATCTTTTTGAGAGTGCTGACAATGGTTTTGTTTGATGCTTCAGCCTGGCCATTACCTTTAGGGTAATATGACATAGAAAAGTGTTATGTGATGTTGTATTTTTCACATAGCTTGTTGACATCCTTATTCTTGAATGATCCTCTATTATTAGATATAATGTCAAAGGAAATACCATAGTGGTAAATGAGATGGTTGAAGATGAAGTTAGAAATTTTCTTTCTAGTCATGTAAGTGACGGGTATAGCTTTAACCCACTTAGTGAAATATTTAGTGGTGGTAAGTATATGTTTATGTCCATTAAATGAGGTGGGATTGATCTTCATAATTATTTCAAGTCCCCATATAACAAACGATCATGGTGTCAACATTGGTTTTAGAATCTTAGCTAGGGCATGAATCAAATTGGCATATCATTAACACTTATTGCACTTCTTTACATATGTGTTTTTATCTGCATCCATCATGGGTAAATAATAAATAGTACATAAGAGTTTTTTGGATAGGACATCCCTAATAGTGTGGGATCCACATAATACTTCATACACTTATTTTAGTGCTAGTGTAGATTCTACCAAAGTTAAATAATGAAGCAAAGTTCCATCAAAACTACAATGGTAAAGGGTTGATCCAAGTAAGGTATAATGAGTGATTTGGTGGATGAAGGCTTTGGATTTTTTTCAAGATAGGTCAGGTGGTAAAACTTGGTCATGGAGGTATTTATAAAGGTATGAGTACTAGATAGAACTAGGACCAATAATATAATAAATCATTGTGATAATTGAAGGTTCATGAGTTAGTGCTAGCAAGTTCTTAACAAGGAACTGATACTCTATAGTTGTGTCTATTTTTTGAATTAGAGATAAAATATTAGCCATAGCATCTATGGTTCTATTACATTCCCTTGGTATATGGTCAAATTAAATGTCAATAATTTTTCAATTGAGAGTGTCAATCATGGCCTTATATAGAACCAAATTGTCACATTTTGTCTAAAAATGGTCCATAACTTGATTGATGATCAGTTAAGAATCACCTTAAGCTTTGAGATGAGATACATTCCATTGTACCACTTGGTAAAACCATGTAATAAGTGATTCATATTTGGCCATGTTGTTGGTATAAGGAAAATTAATCCTAAATGATTTAGGGATTAGATCCCCCTATGGTGTAATAACTAAAAGGCCTACCCCTGATCCATGTGTTGTGAATAATCCATCAAAATATAGCTTCCAGTGCTACAACTCAAGAAGTGTGTTAATGATGGTCATTATGGATACATCAAGAAATTGGAATGTGAGTGGCTCTATATCAGCAAGGGGTGCTTCAACAAGCTAATCTACAAGAACTTTCCCCTTAATGGATTTTTGATTGATGTATTTAATGTCAAACTCATTTAGAATCATGATCCACACTTGGCCATGTGGCCTTTTAAATATGTTTGAGATAGTAGATAATTGAGTAGATCTAATTTTAAAATAACCATGGTCTTATTGTTTAACATTTAATGGCATAATTTTTGATCTATAAAGACCATGGCTAAACATGCTTTTTCTATAGGCGTATAATTATGTTCATACAATATTAGTGTATGACTTAAATAGTATATGAAATTTTCTTTTACATTATCATGTTGAGCCAAAAGTGCCCCAAGGCATTATCAGTAGATGATATATACAACAAGAATGGATTTCTTGGCATAGGAGGCAACAAAATAGGTGGATTCACTAGATAGTCTTTTAGTTGTTGAAAAGTTGTTTGGCAGTGATCATCCCAATGAAATGTGACTCCCTCTTTTAGAAGATGAATAAAAGGATGACATTTTTTGGCCAATAGTGATATGAATCATCTGATAGACTAGATATTACCCTACAAACTATAGAGTTACTTCAAAATAGTCAGTGGTTTCATCTTTTTTATAGCTTAGACTTTGGCTAGATAAACTTTAATGCCTTGATGAGACATAATGAAGCTTAGAAATTTGTCTAATGTGAATCCAAAGCCACACTTATTAGGATTAATTCTAAATTTTTACTCATGTAATCTTTAAATATTTTGTGTAACACTGCTGATTGATTAGCGCTAGTCTTTGATTGACCAAGAATGTCACTGTCATAGTCTTCAATAATATCATGCATCATACATGAAATATGATGGTCATGGATTTGTGGTAGGTGGCCCATACATTATTAAGACTAAACATTATAACCAATAACAAAATGTTCCCCATAGAGTGGTGAACACTATTTTATGTTGATCTTTTGGTGTTATTCTAATTTGGTTCTATCCTGAAAAGCCATCTATTAATGAAAGCATTTCATAACCTACTATGGATTTGATAATCACATCAATATTTAGCAATGAAAAGTCATCCTTAGGGAAAGCTTTGTTTATATCATAGAAATCAGTACAAATTTTGATTTCTTCTAGGTTTTTGTTAACTAGTACAACATTAGATATCCACTTTGATTAGTCGATGGATCAAATACATCCTAATTCTAAAAGTTTTTACAACTCTTTTTTAATAATACAACAATGTGAGGATGCATCTTAAATAAATTTTAATTTACTAGTTTTGCATCAATATTGATCACAAGGTGGTACAAAACCAAGGTAGGGTCCAAACCTAGCATGTCAGAATATGCCCATACAAATATATCTACAAATTCCCTCAAAAGGGATGTAAGGACTTCACACTCCTTCTCAAGAAGGGAAGTTCCTAGATTGATCCACTTTGGGTCATCTGGGGACCCAATTTTAACCTCTGTCATATCTTCCACTAGAAGGGTAAACCATCTTCAAGGATAGTGGGCAAAGATTTGAAATGGTTGGCAATATTAGAGTCCTCTACTAGGACTGGCTCTTCAAGTTCCCCTAGGCATAATGAATAAGAGTCTCCCAATAGAAGGTTTGGTCATGTATAAAAAAATGTTGGAAACTCCTGAGTGATTCTATCAAAATCCTATTGTTCTTCAAAACTGAACTCAGACTCATAGACAAGTTCATCATTGGTGGTCTCCTGAGCTATGGTTGAAAAAGGTTGAATACCCCCATCTAATGGTGCTTGAAACATGTTTTCACCACTAGATATCCTTTTTATTTACTTTTACCCTAGTCAAGAAGTGCCTCAAAGAGTTTTTAAATTTGGTACCTTAATGTTTTAATTATTTGATTTTGGTTAAGGGTATTCACCTGCTCTCCAAAATATGCTACAAAATCTAACTTGATTGAGAACCCTGACTTATGGTCCCTTAATGGAATATTATCTCTAAGGTTTAGAAAATCATAGAAAGCCTCATCATTTTGAAATGCATCAATTGTTATGTTTGACTCTTGTTGGTCCCAGCCTATCAGTTGGGGAGAATACAGTGGTAGTGGGTTATGATGAATGACTGGAGTAAGGGTACAAATGGAATGGGTGTCAAAAAAATGGGTCCCAGTTAGGTCATCAAAAGTGCTACGATCAATCTATGCTTCATTTATAGCATCTTCATCACTAGTAGATGGTGATGGAATAGGATTAAGGTATATGGATGGTACATAGTATGGAGTCACCCCCAGGTAGTTTAAATCCAAGTCCATAGTGTCCTTTGTATTTGGTCATGGAAATTAGCTCAAGTGTTCCCTATTGATTAGGTCCAAGGCCTCCTATTTCATAGTCTTGATTATTCATGATCCTATTGGGAATATGATGCTTTACATTCTCATAATAATCATCTTGGTTGTCATTGTACAACCATGATTCATCCCCTTCAAGAGGGTCTAGTTCTAGTTAGATGTTGGTACAAACATGATAGGTGCTTTACCTTTGCTCTTTTGTTGCCATTTTGGATGAAGTGGCTTAGCTTTAGGTCTTATAGAGGAATTTAGATTCTATGGAAGGTTTGTAATATGAAAGGTATCATGGGTCACATACTCCCCTAGGCCATTAAACATGATAGTAAAATGATTGGATACTTCAAGAGATAGCATGTGGCAATGGTAATCAAGGGTATTAGTATCAATGTAATTATCCTCCAATGGATCAAGTAGTATTACTTTTCTCTTATCTTGCTTGGCCATTGGATTGATGCTGAAGTGATAAATATAACTCTTGAACTTAGCCTCTAGGTGTTTACAATGCTTGTATGGATGCAAATCTCCTAGTATACAAACTTCCATCCTTGAATGGGAGAAATTGATATATTGGTGTAACATCGATGGGATGACACAAATTTCATTTAACCAAGGTCTTATAAAAAGAATATTGTATGACATATCAAGATCTAACACATGGCAAAGTGTATCATGGGTTAAAGGCCCAAGGATAACTAGTAAATAGATTGTGCCCAATGATTATAATTCCTCATTATTATAGGCTTTGATGGTTATTATTTCTTCTTGAAGATCTTCCATAGTGTACCTGAGAAGCTTTATGAGCTTAAGAGACACTATGTTTAGACATGATCCATTGTCTATAAGGACACATTTCACTTTGTGCCACTTTATGCAAACTTTTATGTATAACAAGTTATTATGCAGTGGGCCAAGGGATGATATATCACTTTGGTTGAAAGTGACTAGTTGGGCTAGAGCTAGGTGTCCAACCAAAGCTTGGAATTTATTAGAAGATATGTCACTTAAAATAGTGGATTTGATTAATAAGTCATTTAAAATATTTTTGTGGATTGTTGACGTACGTAATAAATCTAAAATGGAGATTTGTGTAAGCATATTTTGTAATTATTCCAAAATGTCAAATTTATTCTCTTGGTCAATATTAAATGGCTTATTTTGAGGATGAATGGATAGTTGGATATTGGGTGAAGTGGAAGATGGTTGTGGGCTTGGACTGGTAACATTTGACCTCTAAGTTGTGATTGCACAATCAAGATTAAATATAGGACTATGCTTGCTTACAAATGATGGTGATGGTGTGGGACTAGATAGGACAAGTCTAGGTTGCTAGTGAATTTGTGTAAGGTCATGAGGAAAAGATGAGTTATCGGTATAAGATCCAAAAGTGGGAATCCCTATTTGTTGGTATGCCTATGTGTGGTCCCAGGTTAAGGAAGGATTGTCTAAGTGAATGGATTGATTTGGTATGGTTGTCAATGGTCTATTTTGATTAGAATTTGGTTTAGGATTAATGGAGATGGTATTAACGCTTACTCCTATAATATGTCTTTAAAATATATTGTAATCATGTGTAACTACATGGTAGGTTTATTAGTTTTTACCATTTTGACCTTAGTTCTATCCATCATTTTGGTGTTGTTGGTTCTACTAGTTCAGCCTTTGATTTTGATTTTGATTTTGATACTATTGATTTTGTTTTTGCACTAGCTGGTGCTATTGTTTCTATTATTATTGTTGGGGTTGGTTATTATGTTAGGGAAAAGGGTTTTGTAAGATTTCAAGGGTCTGATTTGAAGTGGAAGTATTGTTATCTAATGTTATCTCTCATTTCTCTAACATATTCTGAATCAAATGTTTAATTTGCACACATTTTCACAAATTATGCATGTCGACTTGATGATATTCATAGAATTCATTTTCATGGTACCAATCAGGATAAGGAATGACCTAAGGATAATGTTTCAGTATAGGCCAACTAGATATATTAGTGGTGTCAAGTTTATAAAACATAGATTTAATAGGCTCTCTAAGGTCACTAAAAATGAGGTAAGTAGGCATTACTCTCCTTGGAAAAGGGACTTGCAATCAAAAGGGTGGTTGTGTTTGTTGTGGGGACCAAGGTTTTTGCATTTCTGGCACATGCTACTAATACTAAAGAGGTTGTGTGGTAGGAGTGATATGCAAAGGTAGTGCTTGTTGAGTAGATGGTGTTTATACCATTTGGACATGATATGACTCAATTAATCCATTTCCCACAACATTCTTATTATAGTTGAATTTCTTTGGTCTATCTTGGTTATTGACTTGTGTTAGTTGTGATGTTTGCATTTAGATTGTATGTTAGTTTTGACCATTTCCCTGATTGGTACCTTGATTCTGATTAGTTGAAGTGATCTTGATGATTCAATTATTAATAAGGGATCACTATATTAACAAACATTTGTCAATGATTTCCTTAAAGGTATTCACACACTAGAGTTTCAGATGATAGGATATCTCATTGTGCAAATTTTTAGTGAACACAACTAATTGTTTATATGGTAAACTATGGGTGACTCAGCTTGTAAGGGATCTCTATCACTATAGATAACCTAAAAATCTCTCACCATCCTTATTCTTGGCTTGTGTTAAGTTGACCAAAAAAATCTCTTGGTCGATAATATATGAAAAGTGCTTACCAAACTTGTTTGAAAGATCATCAAAATCAAATACATAATTATTGGGAAACTTTAAAAATCACTCCAAGGCTTGTCCTATTAGAATCTTTAGGAAAAATAATAAAAGGTATATGTCACTATATGCCACTGGTTGGCATGAAACAAAGAACTCGATCAAATGAGCTTTAGGGTCACCTTTCCCTTTGTATTTTTCAAATTTTAGTGGTTCATATCCTAGAGGAAATGGTATATGAAATTACTCCATGTTGAATAGATAAGAACACACATCATATAACTTAAACTTTTAATTTATTTCCCAGCTTGGATGGTAGCAACCATATCCTTTATCTATTGCAATTATTGGGATAGGAAACTAGAGGGAGTATTAGATTGAAGGGGAATATTGGCCTGGGTAGATGGTTGACGGACCAAAAGTGGAGCACTTTGACCGGGTATGATGGAGGTCTTTTTTGGGGTATGTTGGATTAGCTAAGAAATAGACCATAAATACACAAGCATGTATAAGGGTTTGTTTGTTGGAATTACGTTTGTGGATGTGCAATATTCTAATTAAGGTTGGATATGTAGGCTTGGTTTTGGGGATTATGAAGTTGGGATGGAGGGATGTAACTATAATGTGCCTATTGAGGTTGAAGAGGGAATTTTTTTTTACTAATCAAACCTTGATGTTGGGGGGGTACTTGTGAACCAAGACCCTATCTTTGAAATAGTGGTCCATTTTGCATAAAAGGTAAAGGTTTCCTGATTAGTACTTGAGGAAAATTTAAACCTCTTTGTTGCATGAATCCTAGTTAGGAAGTGGGAACATGTTAGATATTTGATAGTTCATAACCAATAGTCATATGTTGTTGACTAGATATTATTTGGCTTTGAAGTGGCACGTTAGGCTGTAAGGAAAAAGGTATGTTCCCTAGTATTTGGTGAGGTGGAACATTGGTTTCCCATATTAAGGTGGTAATATATTAAAAATTTGCTACATTAGTATATTGGATTATACCTGATGTTGTGGATTACTACTCATTCCCTATTAAGGAGGAACAAGATTCATCACTTTTTGTTATTGAGGCATAACATTAGTCACTAGTTAGCTACCTAATCTTGTTGGTTGAGTGCTTAAGGAAGTAGCTAGTTATGGATTAGTGGTAGTAGTTGGTTGAGGTTAGGATGTAGAAATTCCTACTCCTTAATTTTGAGATCCACTCATGGTGTTAACTAAAGGTATGCTTGCTTGTGTATTAGTTGTCTATATATTTACACCACTTTAGTTTGGATTAGATGTTGCTTGCGCATTGCCCACTAAATTTTGGCCACTATTCTGTGTAGAAGTAGAAGACACTTATTCTATGGTTGGGGTATGAAATAAGTTGTCAATCAAAGTGTTCTACATGAATGGGTCTACACCCTAATTATCGTGACTAGTCAACTCTATTAACAATCTAGTTGAGGGAACTAAATCTATGAGAGGCCTATTTGACATGGTTATCTGGTTAAAATTACATGCTAGGTTCAAGTATGTTTTTAATGCTATCTACATCTATACAAAGTGATCCTCCATGGGGTCCTTTCCTTTAACAAGTGTACTAGGGTCTTGATATGTCATTTGGACTAGAGCTAAAGGATTTATAGAAGAAGCCTATTGATTGTGCAATTTATTATGAGGCATTATTATTATATTTGGTAAATTATCATGTGGGAAGTCTATCAAAAACTTAGACCCTACCTCTATGGATCTAACCAAAATCTCATCTTTGTTCACCAATAAGTGACACTCAAATAGATAAGGAACACATATGGATGGTGTAGTAAAATAGTATGGTTATTGAGGAAAAGGTTCTTCAATAGTAGGTACCATGGCTAGGTATTGATTTGTTTGTGCTTGATCCTACTATGAGTAAGGAGGTGTGTTTACAAAGTAATTGGCCAAAGGGTCTTGGGTCTATACCCTAGTTTGAGAATTATAAGAGGCATATGCATATGTCTCATAAAAAAACATTATCTACATAAGGGTCTTGAACCATTTCTTCTTGTGCAACCACATTACTAAATCTTGGATTGTACATGTGGCCACTACGAGTATAGGAAGAAATTCTGGGATCCATAGTGAATTTTTTGTGACAAAAATAGAGTTCTAAAAACTCTAAAAATGGGATGTCTAAAAAGATGCTCAAACTAGGTCTAACTTGGTCAAAAGGATGGATAGGTATATCCAAAAATGTTGATGCAATCACCTATGATAAAATAAGATAACATCAAGTGTTGAACACTACACATCTCACACAAAAATGTCAAATAAAAATACTATAAATCAAAATGCCAAATTCTAGGTCAAATTGTTTCAAATTAGTTTAATCTAGAAAAAAAACAAAAGATGCTAGGTCTTTTAGTCAAAAATGGTGTCAAAAACTAGGCTCAAATAAAGTACATGTGCTAGGAATTTTGGCTAAATAGCATCAAAGGCTAGAATTTAAAAACATGAGATATTTAATCTAACAAATTTGGAACACTTCTAAAAAAAATTATGCATTTGACTCTTGGTTTTAAAAATTGATTGATAAGTACAAGGTATGAAACAAAAGGCACTTGGAGATAGTTTATTTTCTCTCAAATCATGTCAAAAAGCTAATTTATTTTGACAAATAAGCTAGACAAAAGTGAATGGTGTAACTATGCTAGACAAAGATTTATAAAGGACACTTAGATTGGCTAGAATTTGAAAAGACTTGAACTCTATGCAAAGAGGTATATGAAATAAGTTTCAAAATAATTTTATTAGCATAACAATGCTAAACTACTCAAAATATGTTGTAAATGTCTATTTCAAAAATTCTAAGGTAAAATGGTTCCAAGATGATTTTGGCAGCATAACACTACCCTCCTCAACTCAAAAGATACCCACACACAAAGTTGGACAATTTTTTTTAAGGCATGAGTGTGCTATCAAATGGATAAATGGAAAAATAAGATGGGTAGTCAAATTCTAGGATTCAAAGCATTAGTAAAAATTCAAGATGAATTTAATCTTAGAAAATGATGATAATGATGTTGAGTCTAAAAATGGCCCTCAATTCAAATTGGGAATTGAACTCAAGATAAAAAAAGTTAAGTACAAAGTGGCAGACCCAATTTGACACATCAACCTTTAAAACTTAGAAGATTCTAATTTTGAATTTGAACTATCAATGAAGGACTTAAACAAAATGTCACAAAAGGTCTAGACTCAAATGGGTAGCATAACTATGCCAAATTAGAAGATGTGACACAAAGTGTATTATGATGAATTTGAATAAATACAAATATGTTTCTACTTAGGCAACATAATGCCTCCTTTTTTAAAATAAATTTGTGGACAATGTGTTTAGTTATGTCATTTTGTTAACACCAAATTTTGACTCTCAAACAAGACCAAATAATATAATACCAGGACAGAACAATTAATTAATCATCTTTAATCTTAAACTAACAAGGTATGACAAAGTGGGGTTAACTAAATTAATTGCTTTTTGAACATTCTAGATGGATCAATTACATAATTAATTTCATGCCAAATGTTTAAAAAGAAGCACACTTTAATTAGGTGTCCATGACACTTAGCTTGATGAAAAAATGTCTTTCCCATTTTTCAACAACTACATCCATCATTTGCTTAGTGTAATACGATGTCCAATATACAAATACATCTCGATGCGTAACCCCAACACTAAAAGGTGGCTTAACTACTCAAACCTTTGATCCTAGTGAGGGTGATGAAGTTAATTCTAGGAGATGAAACCATAGGTCAAAGCTTCCCTATAGAAATTATCGGAGGTAATAAATTCCCCCTCACAAGACAAGATGCAATGAAATAAATGACCGAGTGAAAGATCTTTAGAGGTTTTGTCTAGGTTACTCAAGCCATGTGGGTCCTTGAAGAGAGCCTTAACAACTTCTCTTTCGTTCCTTTGACTAAGGCACTTTGAAATAAAGATGGTTCTTTTGATCCCAAAATTTCCCTAAAGGGGATGAATGGGAGAGCATACACGTAACATATTTATTTTTTCCAATCAAATTCTACTTAAGCAACTATTGAATAAAAACTTTGACAAATGAGTTCAATTTTAAACACCAAATGAAAAGTATGGTGATGTAATTTTCACCCCTTGGTGTTAAGTTGTAATAACATGTAAAGATTACAAAAAAAAGACAAAATGAAACAATAAGCACCTACGTTCATTTTAAACCTAAAGTTTGAAGTGTTCAAGACTTAGCATGCTAAAGATTCATTTTAGGCACCAAATTTGAAGTGTGCATGATTTTAACCAAATTATTTATAGAACTCCAAATTAAAGTGAATGATTAGTTAAAACACCCAAATTAACTTCCAAACCATCCTTTCAACCTATAAAAACAAGATTAAGGCTGCTTACTTTGAAGCACTTTAGAGGATGAGACAAGGACTTTTAAAAAATGAGCTCTCAGGTTTCACACAGTTGAGTTGCAGTCAAGTTGAGGTTGAGTTGGGTTGAGTTGGGGTTGAGTTGGAGTCAAGTTAGGCTGAGTTGGGGATGATTTGGGGTTGAGCTAGGGTGATTTGGGGTTGAGTTAGGTTGATTTGGGGTTGAGTTGGGATGAGTTGGGGTTGAGTTGGGGTTGACTTGGGCCGAGTTAGGGGTGAGTTGGGACGAGTTGGGGTCGAGTTGGGGCTGATTTGGGGCTGAGTTAGGGTGATTTGGGGTTGAGTTGGGGTTGAATTAGGATGAGTTGGGTTTGAATTAGGGTTATAAAGTCTTGAGAACAAAAATGTGGATTATAAAAAATGGATTTTTTCTCAAATTTTTACCTTGTTTACTTCTACATTTCAAAATCTTGTATGCTAATGGTTAGTAGGTTACTTGTAGGTGTAATTTGACCAAATTTATGAGGCTAAGTTCCATTGAGAATGCCATTATGTAGGCTATAAATTTGACTCAAGAGAGGTGGTTAGTATTGTGTTAGTTCCAAAATGAAATCAAATTGAAAGAAACACACTAACCAATGTACAACTCTAGGCCTAGACACTAAGGAGGAGCATAATAGAAAACATACATATGAAAGAAATAACTAAAACATGAATTAAAACCTCTTTCACCTCTCTTGGTTTCTCTAAATAGCTTGTTGAAGTGGCTTGCTCATCTTGTGCTCAATGAGTCTTCATCAAAGGAGGTTTCACTATCTCCTCTTCTCCTTGGCACCTTTGTGATGGCATAGATCAATAATTTGTGATTATATCACTAATTACAATGTGTTTTGGAATTATTTATGAATTATAACTTTGTATTATCCAAGCTTAAAATTTAATAGGTAAGGCCTCTTATTTATAGATTTTACAAAATGGTCATAATGAACCTGAACCATACATCTCAAGATGAAGATGTGTGGCTAAGAATCCATTCAATTTTTGAGGAAAAAATCAATAAATGCCTTCATAAATATTTGGGATAGAGAGACAATATAGAGGTATGGAGGGTCTTAATAAGGCATGGGGTGGCTTGATGAGATATTTTATGCATTTATGGCCTAGGGATGTCTTTCCAAGAAATGATGTCACTTGATAATGCAATTATTAAATATAAATTTCTAAAAATAAATATTAAAAAAAATATATATATATAAAATTAACTTAATCTCTTGATTTGGTTTAATTAGCCTTAAATATGATTAGTCAACTTTGATGCAGAACCTTGGCAATTTGTGCACAAATTAATCAAATTGGTCAAAATTTTATATTATTGGCTCAAAATTTGACTGGATTTGAATTAGAAGTCAATGTTATATGCATTGGAACTGTATTCCCATTTAGGATTCTCCCAAAAAATAAATAACAAAGGCACATATCTCTTGCAATAAATTTACTGAAAAGAGCAATCTAGAGCACCCAAGTATGAAAATGCCATTTTGACTTGAAATGATTTGATCAAAGTTAGTTGATTCATAAATTTCATTGCACCATTTATTGACACTCTAGCCAAAATCAGAACTTGAATATATAAATCTTGACTCATTTAATGTGTTTTAGTGTTTTTAGGCCAAATTATGCATTTTGATATAAATTGGTCAAAAGCCTAGTTGGAAGTCATTGGTGGCCAGTTTTAGGTGTCTACAAAAAAATTACACCCTTATGGATTATCCAATTCTAGATTGTTATAAAAAATAGGAAACAACACCTTCAAGATCAACAATCTATAAGGAGTAGAGTTTACATTGCCCACCAATGGGTAGTACCTCAAGCACTCTTTCTCTATTGCTCCTCCTAAGGCCTTCATGGAGTAAACTATAAGATGGTTATATTTAGCATCAGGTAGGCTAGCTAGTTTCCTTTTAGTTCTTTCTTTCTTGTCCCTTGTTTTTACATAAGCATATATATATATATATATATATATATATATATATATATATATATATAGACACACACACACACACACACACACACACACACACACACACACACACACACACACACACTTCCCCTTTCTTTCTTCTTTCCCTAATTTTTGTTGTGTCTTCTTTCCTATTGCTTTGATTTTTGATTTCCTAATAAGTGCTTTTGGATAATCTTGAACTCAAGGTTGTGAAATTTATTTGAAAATACCTAAAATTTAGAAATAAGGGTGCATACTCCATGTAGATAATGACCATGGTCTTGAAATGTAAGCATAATGTTTTAATCTACAAAAACTAATAAAGATCAATAAAAGAAGTTAATCATTTCATAATAACTTTACCATTGTCTTGACCCCACATAGGTTTTAAGAAGACTTACACTTGTAGGGTAAGGACTTAGACTATAATGGTATATCCATACTAACACTTAATCAACAACATACCTGGGATAATGGTTACAGCCATAGGTAATTTTCCAAATATCAAACAATTGAAAAAATCCTAAAACCTAGCTATTATGGTTCCAAACCTTACTAAAAACATAAAGATCTAAATTAAATTAAAAAAAGGATGCAATGCAAAATCAAAATATTTTAGACATAGGTGATTTTGTTAATCTCCACCAGGTTTATGGACACCTAGTTGATAGTGGAACAAGGGCTTGAGTGGAGCCAAAGGCATCTCTATTGGAGCTATGGATGCTTGGATGAAAGTAGAGCAATGTCCAAGCCTTCCCTAAGCTAAAATCATGGTTCTTAATGAGAATCTTAACATGCTATAAGTCAAGTGTTAGTGATCAAGGATAAGAAACTTGGAAGTTTTTTCTTGAACCCCATAGAAAATAGTAAGTGGAATCAAAGAACACACAATATCACTATGTCTTGGTATTGACCCTAAGTATGTAAGTGCAAGGTTGTTTTCAACCATGACTTGATCTGAATGATGATATTGGTCAAATGGAATGAATGACTTAATTATTTTTCTAAATTAGAGTCTCTAGGTTCTAATATATTACTATGTTTCCCCCATCAATCACCATTTTTTGGGACCAACATACCCCCATTTTTGAAAATTGGCACCCTTGAGAAACCCTAGAAATTGAACATGAAAATTAAAGCATGATAAGGCCATTTTTAAAATTTGAAGATAATCCACTTTGTTAAGAGCAATATTAATTAGATGTGTTTTGATTTAATTTTTTCTAACAATGCTAATCAATGGTCCTTATTTATTTTTAGTTTTAGGTTCCATGGTGTTTGTTCCTAAGAAATTCATATTACCAAACCTTGGTAAAACACTTAGTTCAAATTTGAATATTGGTGGGAACCTTTTAAGAATCCATTTTAGACATAAGTATAGAGTTCATGTTCTAAGCTTAGTCGTGTTTATTAACACAACTAAAATTTAGCCTAAAATACTTGGTCTTCTTTATTATTTTCCACTTTAAAAGTTACTTGTATACCTAACTAACATTCATTCTGTAGGGTCCTTTTAATATTTCCTATCTTACCCTAATATTTTAACCTTAAGGCCCCATTGTATTTATTAATATTAATGGGACCTTAGTCTTAACATCTTAATTTAATTTCCAGTTCCTTGAGTCCACTTTTATGTTAGCTTGGCCCATTGAGTTATACCTTAGCCTAGGGATTTAATCCTTAGGTCTCAATGTATTTTTTAATACAATCAGGACCTTAGTCTTAACACCTTAGCCTAAGTATTTTTATATCACCATGGTCTTAAATTAATTCTTTACATATTATAGGATCCAATGACCCTCACTTTATCACATCATTTGATCCAATAGAGTGAGGAAAGCCCAAACTTGGACTTAAACAATGTGCATCTTGAATGATCTAACAGTTCATTCTTCCTTGCAGCCTTTCAATTAGATGGTGTGAGAAAATACTGATAGAATCTTTCACATAGCCCCTTGGACCAATCAAATTCATGATCAATAGTTCTCACTTCATCATGAAGACCCAATCAGGTTGAATGAGCATAGTTGAAAAGTTAAAGGATTATAGAAGGCCCATAGGATTGACATGTAGCACCCTTACATTTGATGATCAAAGATAAATGGTCCTACCTAAAAAAGGAACTAATCATTATAAATCTCTCTAATCACAATCTTATGGATATTACTTTAATTAAGACCAAGATCCTAGGAATCCATGTAGAAGTGCCAAGTGACACTCTTGCATTGGGTCACTAGAATCTGATGTGCTTAAAATTGACGTTTGTGTGGCCACTATTTAATTACTATGAGGATGTATTTTATGTCCACATGACTGTCAAATTTAATCCCATCAAATTAAAAGCTTCACTAGCTTAAAATTAACATTCATGTGATAGTCATTTGGCATTCGTGAGGACATATTTGATGTCTATGAGACTGTCAAATTTAAGATAATGAAATATTCTACTCAAGTTCAAAATACACTCCAAAATCAAGATGGAAGGCTTGAAAATTGCTTTACAAGATAAGAAAAATCCTTAGAGGAGGCTTAAACACTGGAAATCTTTGATTTGAAAAATGTGGAAAATGAAAAATAAAACTGAGTCTAAATATATACTTTTAGGTCCACATGGAATTTTGTTTAAATATCATAAACCTTAAATTATATACTTATACTAAGTCTTATTTTAAAAAAGAGACATTTGTTATATAGGACTTAGGCCAAGTTATTTCTAGCTAAAGGTTTTAATATGTGTTGTCAATACAATAAAATCCTATTTGTTATTAGACTAGTATACCATTTTTAGCCCCTTTGAGCATGTTTTATAAGGCTTGGTATAAAATTTTATAAAAAATGTATACATTGTGTTTTTTTAAAATAGAATGCAAACTTTGGCCTAAAATATTTAACCTTGGCCCCCTTTATATAATTTGGAAAATATAGACATAAAACCCTTAGCCTAAGGTTTGCATCATGATTAATAAACATGTAACAAACCTTAGCCTAAGGAACTTAATCCTAAGTCCCACTTTAATGATATGCCAACTTAAAGTTTGGACATCTATGTAGATATATAATTCACACTTCATCACTAAAGGATGAACCAATGATGCAAAGATCTTATGGACTTTTCAATAGAGTCATGAGAGCCAATAGGCTCGATATGTGGTGAAAGCACATTTGAGGCAAAAATGATAGGATGATTTGATGATTCACATTTTGTCATTAGAGGATGATCTAATGGCACAAAAGTTCTCATGACTTTTCAAAGGATCATGAACTAGCCACTTGGATAGTACTCATTTAAAAAAGGATTGAAATAGGATACAAAGCATGGGAGAGCATGTAAGGATGCCAAGTATCACAACCATGGGGCTTGGAATATAAAAGAGCCAATCACAAGAAAGGGCCCAAATTACAATAAATGATCCATGATAATCTTAGATTTTGATTTGATGGTGCAAAACAAAAGAGGGTATTTTAAGTATCAATGGCTATTACTCAAAGGCATGTATAAAAATGCCAAAAAAGGCCTAGACCAATGCCACATAGGTATCACACAAGCAAAAAAAGACAAAATAGGAGATCTTGTAGGCTCAAAAACATGAAAGTATAAAGGTAAAGGTCTAAATCAAATCCAAAGCATGTATGAGACATAGTCTAGATATATCCTACCATTAAATTTCAATAACCCTATACCATAAGTAAAAATGACCCAATTGAATTCATTTTGTGACAATTTGATCCAATAAGAGCTTGATTGTGTTTTTGAGTGCAAAAGATCTTTCACAAAGAATTTTTTTCAAACCAGTGTAAATAATTTACAAAAATAAAAAACATGGCAGCTCATAGATAGTAATTTATGGAGGAAAATAAGCTCTACATATCAACAAATAATGAGGGGCATATGTTCAAGGACATGGAATTAGACATTATAGCCTTGAATGTCCTAAACATTAAGAATTGGTTTGAACTATTCTTCATCATGGAGGAACTAAAGCCCATAAAAAAAGAGGAGTAAAGGATCTAGAGGCATTATGATTTAGTTACTATTTATATGGCTAACCTTCACCATGCTGCTATAAAGCTTGAGGTACTTCATTATATCAACATCTTTGCTCCTATCTTTGTTGATTATAGGGTAGATAATGAATAGATCATATGGTAAAATAATTTATAGAGGATATCTTATATTTACTCTATAGCTTTTGAAAAGTACTATAATTTCTCTCTCCCCCATGTAGACCTATCTAAAATCAAGGAATGACCTAGCAACCATGACCTAGACTTTGTCTTTAGACCCTGGATATACTAAGGACCCCATATCTTCAGAGAATTTGAAGGAAAGATTCCAATAGTCTAATTTATGGAAGGCATCAGAGTAGTAATGACCCTATTAAACTGAGCCTTTAGAGTCCCTTCAACTAGATACTTGAATAAAATATGGGTCCCATGTGTGCATTTTATGGTGGAAGAAAAGGTCACCCTTCCAATTGGATATTTGATCAATGTCTTTTTAGACAAATAATTAACTACCATCAAATGGAATATATATAAGCATTTTTATATGATGTCATACCTACTAGATGCCCTACTTGCCTCTATCAACTTCCCTAGGATTAGGAATTGGTGTCCTAAAAGAAAAACTACCATTTCCCACCATTACTCCAAATCACATATCTTTATGTAAAGGAACCATAACCAATTTATTTATGGATATGTCTACCCAGCCATAATGGAGACTATCATAGGTTTTCCCATGCCTAGGATCCTTCTACTAATCAAGAAGTATGTTGAACTGATGGGTGACATCTGGTACTAACTTAACTACATAGTCATTAGGATTGAGGGGATTATGTCCCAGCCTTACAAATTGCCAGTATATGTTCCATGTAAGCTTTTTGAGAAATAAATTGTCTCATAACTCATACATGACATTGATGGGATTTGAAAATAAAAGAGGAATGTTATTTTCTACCCCTTCCCTCTGACTATTGCAAGAACTATACTTCAAGATGGAAACAAGTTGATACCATGGCCAAGAATATGAATTCATTTGGGTTTTATCTTAATGAACTTAAGATGTGGGATCCTAAAAACATAGTGATTAATAATTTGAAGGAGAAGAAACTCCCCAAGCTTGAGTATGTACATTATCTTAGTTTTCATAAAACCATTTACATTAAGACCAAGAATTATGAAGAGGTGTTGGCCAAGATCCAAGGGCACAACATCAAACTTGAACATAGGTTGACCAAAGAGGATAAGCCATATAGATAGGCATGTCAAATGCATCCTTTGTAGTATCAATTGTTACCTAGACCATCTAGGATGACCCAAGAATAACCCTAAGTAGAATAACCATAGCCACAACCTCAAGAGTAGATTGTGCAAAATCAAGATGAACAAGGCCATGGTAAGGAGAAAGTGGGAGAAGTGAAATTGGAAGAGAGATTTGATGAGGGGCCCTTATCTTCAACACTCCCACTAAAACCACATTCCCTAATTGAATATTTAGATATGATTGCCTTGGAGTTGGATGAGACCCTTGAGGGTGATCTCAATGAACTTGCATAGGAATATGATATTGATAGGGAAGAAAAGCATTTTGAAGAAGCTCAAGTCCAAGATGGAGTGCCTAAAGAGGATGAAGGAAAGGAAATTTCTCTAGGAATGGCCCTAGTAGATCCCAAGGAGAAGAGGAAAGCAAAAATATCACTAGTCCCTCTTGGACCTAAAAGACTAAGGTTGACCCTCACCCACCCAACTAGTGAGACCAACCCATTTAGTGATGAATTCCCCATTAATGGACTAGTCATCCTTGACTAGTTTATTTATAGAAAATTTCAAAAGATCCATTCTCTTTCTCATTCATGGGCCATGATAAAAGTTACCAATGTTTAAGTGCAAGATTACATGAAGCCATGGATTAGGGCTATGGTAAATGAGCAAGAATAAAGAAGAATTATGGTCACCCCTAGACCAGAAAGCAAAAAAATGGATGTTCCTAGAGCATAAAAAAACATAAGTGTAGAGGTCCCAAATCCTCATAAATTCACAAGCTCATTTACCACTCTTCAATTTAATCTATAAATAGTTGATTTAGAGAGAGTCACCACAAATACAACCATGGTGGGAACTAAGGAATTCACCTTCCAAAAGGTGGATCCATTTGTAAGTATGAACCCAATGAGAAGTCAACATCTTGGTGAGGCCACTATTCATGAAGAAGATGTTGAGAGCTTGATTGAGGCATAATCAACTCAAGAAAAGGTTGGGGTCCAAGGGATGAAACATAGGATTCAAAACCTGGAAAGAGAAAATGAAAATATATAAATATAGGGCATTTTGTCAGTCCCTAACTCCATAATGGACATTTTTGAGGCCTCATTATTTGATATGTTCAATTATTTGAGTTCAATAAAGCTAAGGCAAGATGTTATAAGCTAGCAGGGTAAGACAACCAAGGAGTTAATAACTAAGTGGAAAAAGACAGAGACCCAACTTAGGGATTTCATCGACATTATAATTAAGAAAAAGATTCCTAACTTTAAGACTATCAACTTAACCCATTTGAATAATATATTGGGAATAATAGTGGACAAGGTCTAAGGTCTGGGTTCTTAGGCATGAAATTTGAATAAGCTTTTAGTAGATGCTAAAGTATTGATCATCATAATTAAGTATCTTCCAGGGATAATGTTGATAAAACCTACCAAGACCACTAAAATTGGAATCATTGATGATGTTAAATTCAAACATAGGGTTACTTTGGTCATGTAGTCAGTTAGAAGAAAGATCCAAGGCCATTCTAGTAGGGACAATAAAAGAATCCTAGACATGATTTTCATGACCAAAGAGATAATTTTAGAGGCAAGAATCATAAATGAAGCCATGGCGCAAGATGAATGAGATAGATGACTTTGTTGATACTAAAGAAGTATTCCTAATGAAGTTAGCTATGGACATGGATCTCATCAAATACCAACATTATAAAGCAATGGATCTACTATAAAATCAACAAGGGGACCCTTCAATAATTGTCCCACGTAGTAGGTAATATTCATTTTGTTAAAAACATTATAATATCTAGGATATGAATATTCATTTGTAAGGCATATGCTATTATGTAAGCATATTGCCACTATGTTAGTCTAATTTTGAAGAAAAAGTGTATTTTAGTAATTTTAAGGATAAATGTACTTATCTTTTATACACCGATATATTGTAACTAACTAATGCACTACCTTGTCCTTCTATAAAAGGCATGTATCACTGTCTTTTAAAGGGAGAGATTTTTTGAACAATTTTTTTCCACATTTGAAGTGTCAATTACTAATATAGATTTTCTCTCAATTACTAGTTTTAAGTCTTGAATTTGAATAATTGTTTTGAATTATGGGTTACATTTTCTAATCATAGGGTTTTTAATTTATGAATATGCTAGATTAGTTGGAGGATATTATGTATTGATTCATTTCATTTTGATATGTATTCAGATGTGCAAATGTTATTTTATTATAGTAGTAAATCCTATAAGTAGACCTGGTTCTTACTTGTGATTCTTTACATTATCTTTTGAATTTTACTTGGTATATAATGAAATTTGAGCTTAGGCTATGTTGCATTATATATTGGTTAAATTCATACTCAGTTGTAATTGATTCTTTATCATGATATTTAATATTAAAATTGGTAATCACTCATTATCTTTTCTACCTTACCCTTTTCTCTATTCCCTTTTTACATCAGATCACTATAGTTTAAGATTCATTATAAATTTCCACTTAGATTAGTTTGTATCTTAATCCTGGAACATAATTCACTAAGTATTAATATAGATTCTCTAAAATTCACAAATAATAGACCATGATGGGCCCCAACCATCACTCAATATAAATTTGTGGGACACCAATATATATCTTTACCACTATTTCACCATAGGTTACATCAAGTTGCCACAACTTACTAATCATGCTTTAAATTACTTGAATTATAAAATGAGAAGTGTTCTTTGAACACTAAAAAATCCTGTGGTACACTTAGAGGCATCAACAATACCAAGTTACAACCAATAAAATGTGAGAAGAATAGGGTTTTAAACTACTGGTTGGATCTAATGTATAGGAAAACACATTTTATGGTACCAAATAATCACACAAGTAACATCACAAATTTTATATAAATTTAGATCAAATTCTGTATATGCCCTAGATTGGAAAACTAAATTAAAGGTAGACACATGCATCAACACAATTGTTCAGGATAGATGTAAGTGTCCTAGGGAAAAAGTAGTCAAAACACAAAGCAAGGAGATTCCAAGAACTATTCACTATCATGAGGTGATTTTAGGTCACTATCATAGTCTAAAATAGTACATGAATTAAGATATGTTTCCTTCTTCCCTTAACTTTCTATTATTTTATTGTATTTATTGCATATGTATAAATAGATGAATTTGTATAGCTTAGAAAATATTACTCAATTTTGAGAATCTTCATATTGCATTAAGAAAATTTTATTTTCTTAAGTGTGTTTAAAAACACTAAATATAATAAAAAAAAACTTGATAACCTATCATCTAGTACTTGTGTGGTGAATACAATCATATCACATAAAATTATCCCTATAATTGTAGAGATAAATATATTCTATTTATTATAGACTCTCATGAAAACATAATATAAAATATTGTCCTATTATGAAAAAACAAAAGGAAAATCCCATGTGAAATGTTAATAGGGTGAATTCTCATCCCAAATATCCTAAAATTTTTAATGTTATTACTAAGAATCAGTATAAATATAGGGATTACCACCTCTAGAGATGCTAGATGATAACATTATCAGGAAGGTAAGGTATGAAAAAAATATAGATGCTATTAGAGAAAAGGTATTAATATCTGAAGTAATTTAGTTACTCTATACCATACATAATCAAAACATTTGTGAAGGACATGTTACAATTGTGGATGCACAAATGTATAGTCAAATTATTTACATCTTGAGGCAAGGCAAAGTAGTTACAAATCTAGCCAAATTTATTAAACTGGTAAGTAATATATGCACTGAGGACATAGAAGAAAATATCACTAATTTGTTACTTAATCTATTAGACTATGTAAAAAGTCGACAACAAAGAACTGAGAGGGTAGTTTGGGACATGAAGACTAAGAAAATATGGGATGTCAACTCTAGAATGTAAATAGAACTTGTAGGATATGAATTACCAAATTTTGCATTCAACATCATATGTATAGCTAATATTATGCTTATGTAAACTTTATTGTGCAGGTTATCATTGATTTCATGTGTTTGTGCACTATCATTTATGTCAATAAGGATCCTAAGGGTGAGATTATCTTCATGTCTTGTGTGTTCAAGAAGGCTAGTTCAGTCTTGGGTAGTGACCTAGATGGTCTAAGGAGACTTGGTCAAATAATAATGATGGGATATGTTTTGGATCTTATCTTAGATTTTTGGAGGTGAGTAGTGAGTTATAGTAGGTGTGTTGAAGATCTCAAAGTGGTATGGTTCCTACTAGGTCTTTGTGAATGGACTTGCTCTTGAGCATGAATATGGCTTGTAGAGGCATGATGGTGGTGATACATATATGTATGAGCTCAAAATTTGTAAATAAATGTTAAATCATGTGAGAAGGGTGTTGAGATATCCACATTACTCTCAACATGAGCCAAAGGGGTAAGCTCTTCTTTAATGGTCTTCTCATGGACCTAGTCGTAAGACCCTAGGTGGCAGAATGAGGTATCATGATCAAGTTTGGAGGATTGTGAGATCATGTGAGCATAGATTAAGGTTTTTCATGATGTTTCAAGTATTTTTGTATAATTTGAGATCATGAGTTGAATAAAAATGTATGAAAATGATTTTGAAGTTCTCTTGTGTGTAATGAATGAAGAGATGAAGACCTGAGAAGGATTTTCTCATACTTGTTGGCACATGTGAATGTTTAATGGGAAGCTAAGATCTTAGGGAGTGTTAGAACAGGGTCTTCATTTTTTTTGAAGCATCAAGAGTATTTTAGGAGGAAAATTTTGTGAACAAATATTAAGAATGGAAACTGGTCTAAAACCCTCTTTAAACCCTCATAACGACCTAATTTGAAAGATATTATTATAAATGGATAAAAATGGTTTGGTTGATATATTTTTATTATTAAATAATGTATATTACTCTTTCAAGTACCTCAAGGTGGCATTGAGTATTTAGGATAGTGAGTGGAAGCTAAAAGAAATCCCTTATTCCTTAGAATTTTGATATAAAAGGTAGGGTTGATTGAGTAAAAGTTGTATAATGAATGGAGGTTGAAGATTATGACTTATATTTTTTTCCCATGTAGTTTTATTATTTGGTATACTAATTAATGTGTGAAAATTTTATGTTTCAAGATGGCCAATCACTAGTAGGCCTAGTGAAGCAGTTTAGTGCAAATGTATGCAAAGATGAGTTGAAGGTTCCTATCAAATTATCATGAAGGTTTAATACTTATAAGTGGATTGAGGAGGGCTTTGGAATTTTATGAAATGTACATATTTTTAAAATATATTTGTGATTATTATTGATGGTGAAGTTGTTTAAGCTAAAATGACCTGATTGAGTGAGTTAAAACTATGTGTAGTAAGGTTTTGTAATGGGTCTGCAAGTTAAATTATTGAAATAAGACCATGATGTTTTTGAATATAAGAGTGATATATAGGTTTTATATTATAAAAAAATTTAATAGTTTCTTAAAGTGTCTACACAATTTTCAAAATGCAAGATCACCATGTCTAGTTCTTAAGACAAAATGATAGTTCTGGGTATTCAAGATGGAGTGATGAGTCTAAAATGTTATATCATGAGTTGATTTTTAAAATTCACATGTTTATGTTTTTTTGGATGTATATGAACTATAAATTCTTGATACAAGGTTTGGATTCACTTTAATAACTTTTAATATGGAAGCCAAAATGGCTTATTTAGCTATGTAAGGACTGTGGGAGAGAAGACTCAATAGAAGACCAATGGTTGAAATTACATATATATATATATATATACATATATATATATATATATATATATATATATATATATATATATATGTATATATATATGTGTATATATATATATGTATATATATATATATATATGTATATATATATATATATATATGTATATATATATATACATATATACATACATATATACATACATATATACATACATATATACATATATATATATATATATATATGTATATATATATGTATATATATATATATATATATATATATATATGTATATATATATATATATATATGTATATATATATGTATATATATATGTATATATATATGTATATATATATATATATATATATATGTATATGTATATGTATATATATATGTGTGTATATATATATACATATATATATGTATGTATGTATATATATATATATATATATATATATATATATATATATATATATATATGTATACACACACACACACACACACACACACACACACACACACACACACACACACACACACACACACACACACACACACACACACACACACACACACACACACACACACACAGATATATATATTGGAAGATGTTATATAGGTAAAAAATTAACTATGAATATGATGATATGTCTTGGAAGTGTCCTTATAAGAGATAAAGACAACATTCTTCATGACTAGGTTTGGAAACCTGTGTGAAGTTCTGAGTGAGCATTTGAAAGTGATTAGTTTGAGGTATTTTTCCATATATAGTGAAATATAATGGAATTTGGGTTGAAAATAAATTAATTAAGGTCATATCTATGTGATTTATTTATATAATTTTATTTCAAAGTTGAGTTTATGCTTCATTTTTGGTTAATAAACTTTCTGGCAGTGAGGGGGCCTAATTATGAGTAGGCCTAATGGTGTTGTTCAAGGAGTGTATTGAACAAAAAGTTGGTATGGACATAAATTAATGTTATAATGGGTATATTTAAGGTGTATTTAAATTTTTTAATCCATGTGTGTGGGATAAATAATTATCAGTAAGGATATGTATTCCATAAAGAAGATGGATCTAATGCATTAGGTCTCTAAGTAGGTCTAAGAAGAGATATAAATGTGTTTTGTTGACTTAATGGTGATAATAATTTTATTTATTATTGTGTTTAATGTGTCATAATGATTTTTTTGGATTTTAACCCAATGGATCAGTACTTTGGATGATGAAGAGTGTGAATGATCTATTGATTGGTATAAGTACAAGGCATAATAGGCCTATTTGTGTATGTAAGAGGAATGAGAGTGCAAGTAAATAAAAGAATACATTGAGGATCATAAGTAGGTTGTGTAAATGTTCAGAGGGGATTAATAGATCAGTCATGAAAATCCATCACAAGTTATGAGTATGATGAGCAAGGTCATAAAACCTAATCAAGCCATATGAGGGTTTTTTGAGCAAAGTAGAAGAAGGGCATATTTGATTGTTTGAAGAGGTAGTTTGAGAGTGTTGAAGGAGTGATATTATGTTGATTGAGAAAAATATCATATTTGATTCATATATGTGTTACTGATGTATGACATTGGATAGAGAATATATAAATATGAATAAGAGGTCACCATTTATTGGTTGAGCAACAAGGTGTTGTGAAGGTGATCAAGTTTGTCTTGGCTGAGTTGGTGATTAGTCAAGAGGGAGTTGGTGCTGCATTTTAGGTTAGTGATTATATAAGTGTCCTCAAATTAGATAATTTGGTTTTTAATCACTTAGGGGGTCGGTTCTTCCTTTCAAGTTGTATCTTTCTAAAGGACTAGTTGAGTTAGTGCTTGACTGGTAAGGGGTTGGTGCTCCTTATGGGGTTGGCGCCTCACTAAATATTGATCCATTGCTTATAAGATAGTAGTCCAAGATGTGTGTTAGTGGGTTTTATCCCCATGAGGGTTTTACACATATCTATTGTGATCATGTGTTCGTGTCTTGCCTGATGTTTATGTGATTGATTCTTTATGCACTATTTGATCACTATATTGGTTTGAAAGGTTAATGAATGTTAAGTGGAAAGAAATGATTTTTTGAAGAAATTGATTCATCCCACCTCCTCTTAGTGGATATGATTCAAATAATTGGTATAAAATTAGGTCCTTTGGAGAAGGATTGACAATTTTAAGGTGATGTTAGAAGTAAAATATGGATAATCTTGTGAAGGTGAGTTGTAAGATCAGTATATTTACTAGCTTGTGGACAAAGAAATCTTGGTGGATGAAAATTGAAGATTGGTATATGGTGCATGAGAATAAGGTTTTTTCATTAGTCTTAATACATAAAGAGATAATTTTAAAATAACTAAGAAGTCTAGTTGTTTGTGTAGTTTAGGTCATGATTGAGGCTTGCATAGAGGACTAGATGATGAGACAATGAGAAGATAGGTTGAAGTAGTTAATATTTTTGAATGTATTATTGAGGTCATTAGAGGATTTCAAAAGTGGTATATAATGTATATCTTAGTATGGATGATGGTTCAAGATATTGGTTAGATTTGTTAAAATTTAAGTGGACCAAGGTGTGCATGGTGATTGGGGGAGCATGTGTGAGATGATTCATAGTTTTATGAGGTTTGTTTTGATGTGTTTATATGAAAATAGTGTTTATAGGTCATTGAGGTGATAAAATATGGTATGAGGTTTCCCTATATTCATTTTTGAGGTTTTAGTGTTTCTCATGATCTTTTGGAGAGAGAAAAAGTGTCATTTTAGCTTAAGAGAAACTAGACCATCATTGAACATATTATAGGTATGAAGATACTATTTTGTTTATGAATTTATTATATGTATCTTGAAATTCAACTATAGTAAAGGGTTTCATGGAGGTATTTTCTATAGTGTCAAGATCCTTCCCTACAAGTCTGGTATCTTGATGTATTCTCTAGCTCAAGTTATGAGCTTCCAAAGTTGGTTTTATGTGTAGTGATATTATAGAGGTCATGAAATTTATGCTTTGGGAAATAGTCATTGGAGATTAAAAAATATAACTATTAGGGTTTGAATTCAAATGATTGTGCATGAGTTTTTGGGACCTAAGAGCATTATTTTTCCTATAGAAGCCATGAAAGAGGTCAAAACATGTTGGTATAAAAAGAAAAGTTAAAGTATACTTCCCAAAAATTATCTTGAAAGTGATTTGGAAACTTGGATTTCTATAAAAGTGCATTTGTTGTGGGTCAAAGTTAGATTTTGTTGACTGTATTATTGCTTAGAGAAACCAAGATGAATAAAGTGGTTTTAGAACCTATCTATTGGTATTGAATTGGTGTTTTGAGTATTGGATGATGTTTTTACCTCATTTTAGTCTTTTTCCATGCATTGAAGAAGTTTGAAAGTATGCCTTTGTTTAATAAAATCTCAATGAAAGAGGACTATGCTTAAGGTCTATGTTTTTTACAGACATAGAGTGAATTAATGAGTGGTGTAGAGATTTTGGTCACTTTGGATGGATGATCAAAGTGTATGAATGTGTTATTAAGGTCTTAAATGTATTTTTAGAGCTTAAAAATGGTAAAATTGATCCTATTTATGAATAACTAGATCAAAGACAATATGAATAGAGGTATGAGGGTTTTAAGGCTTCTTATGTCTATAAACCATAATGTGAATGTTCATGATGAAAATGACTTATAGAGATCAACAAAGTGTTAGATGGATTTATGGTAATGTTTCCTACAAAATTAATCATATTTATAATGATTTTTTGAGTGCAAGCTGATGTCTAAGTAGCAAAGATATAACAAGTGATGTGAGAGTTGAATATTGGTCTATAAGACCAATGCCTTTGAATGTAGAAAGTATTGATCATCTGATCCATGTTATAAATTTGGTCTTAAGAGTGAGATTAAAAGTTGGTTGTGCCCTAAAGATGAGCAAAAATGTTTTGAAGATGGTCATTCTTGTAGCATGACAAGTTTATAGTAAACTTGAAGAATGTTGAAATGGTGTTTCTTTAGATGTGTCATGAGTTGAAAGTTATTTTGATGTTAAGATGACCACATAAGATCATAAAGGGTTTTATTGTCATGAAATTAATATGTTTAAAGGATTGAGGATGATATAATTTCTATGATTTTCTTAACAAGACCTATTTGACCTTGTGTTTTACTTAAGATGCTATAGAGTAATCTAAGCCTTGATGGATTGATAATCTTAAAGAGAAGTATGTAATGGCAAAGGTGAATATTGTTGGTTCTATGAGTTGTTAGGTCCAAGGATTAGTGTAATATGTGTGGATGACCTTGTGAGATTTTGTATGACCTTTTTCATTAATGTACAAAGGGGAGAATGTTATTGATGGTCAAAGTACCTATGGGGGAAAGTTTTTGATTATTTAGTTTGAGAGAGAAACAACTTGTTGAAAAGCAGTATAATTTGAGAATGATTAGTTAATTTATTATTTTCCATTAATGACAAAGCAAGATATTTATTCAATTTGTCACTGATGTCATGTGTTTTTGCACTGTCATTAATGTCAATAATGATGAGAAGGGTGAGATTGTCTTTTTGTCTTGTGTATTCAAGAATACTCGTTTAGTCTTGGGCAGTGATCTATAAGGTCTAAGGAGATTTGGTCAAATAATAATGATAGGAGATGTTTCAGATCCTATATCAGATGTATGGAGGAGAGTAGTGAGCTATAATAGGTGTCTTGAATATCTCAAAGTGATATGGTTCCTAGTGGTCTATGTGCATGTACTTATTCTTGAGCATGAATATGGATTATAGATGCATGATGGTGGTGATATGGATATATATAAGCTTGAAATTGTGAAAATAAATGATAGATAATGTGAAAAAGGTGTTGGTATAGTAACATGGCTCTTAGAGTGAGCCAAAGGGGTAAGGTCTTATTTAGTGGTGTTTACATGGACCTAGTCTTAAGACCCTAGGTGGCAGAATGAGGTATCATGATCAGGTTTCGAGGATTGTAAGATCAAGTGAGAATGGATTGATGTTTTTCATGGTGTTTCAAGTATGTTTGTATAGTTTTAGATACTGATTTGAAGAATAATCCATGAAAATGAGTTTGAAGGTCTCTTGTGTGTGCAAAATGAAGATATAAAGACCTGAGAAGGATTTTCTCATGCTTGTTGGAATGTGTGACTATTTCATGGGAATATGATCTCTTAGGGAGAGTTGAAAAAGGGTCATAATTTTTTTTAAGCATTAGGATTTGGTTTTAGGGGCAAAGTTTTATGAAAAAATGTTAAGAATTGAAATCAATATAAAACCCTCCTTAAACTGTCATAATGACCCAAATTGGAAGATATTGTTAGAAATGACTCAGAATGGTTTTTTTAAAAATATTTTTATGATTATATCAAGTATATTACTCTTACATGTATCTCTATGTGGCATTAATTATTTAGGAGAGTGAGTGGAAGCTATAGGAAATCCCTTATTTCTCAAAACTTTCATATAATAGGTAGGGTTGACTAATTCAAAGTTAAAAATTGAATGGAGCTTTAAGATTATGATTTATATTTTGTGAAAATTTAGGTTTATGATTTGTTCTAGTGATTTATATGTGCAAATTTTATTTTACAAGATGGCCAGTCGCTAGCAGGTATAGTGAAGTAGTTTAGTGCAAATCCAGGCAAAGATGAGTTCAAGGTTACTTTCAAATTATCATGAAGGATAAATGATTATAATTAAATGGAGGATTGGGTTTGGAATTTTATGACATGTACATATGTTATATATATATATATATATATATATATATATATATATATATATATATATATATATTTATCATTATCGATGTTGAAATTTCTTAAGCCAAAATGACCTATTTTTAGTGAGTTAAGACTCTATGTAGTAAGGTTTTATAATGGGTCTGCAAGTTGTGTTATTTTAATAATACCATGATTTTTTTGAATCTAATAGTGATTTATAGATATCATAGGATAAAAAAAATATTTAAATATTTATTTAAAGTTTCTATATAGGTATTGGAATGCAAGATCACCATGACTGGTTTTCAAGATAGAATGATAGTTCTAGGTATGTAAGATCAAGTGATGAGTCTAAAATGTTATATCATGATTTGATGTTTCCAATTAGAAATTTTAAGTTTTTTTTAGATGTATATTAGAAATAAATTATTTATATAATTTTGAGATTAAATTTAAGAGGCTTTACTATGGAAGCCAAAATGGCTTATCTAGTTGTGTAAGGACTGTGGAAGAGAAGACTCAATAAATTGGTCTGCAAGACCAATGGTTGACAATATATATTATGATATATATATATATATATATATATATATATATATATATATGAAGATTTTATATTGGTAATAAATTAACTATTAATATAAATTATATGTATTTTAAGTGTCCTTATAGGAGCTACATACAACATTCTTCATGACTGGCTTTTGAAGCTTGTGTGTGGTTTTGAGTGAACATTTGAAAGTGATCAGTTTGAGGTATTTTACACAATATGGTGAAATATAATGGACTTAGGGTTAAAATTAAGTTCATTAAGGTCATATAAATGTTATTTATTTATATTTTTATATGTAAAATTTAAGTGTATACTTCAGTTTTGGTTGATAGACTTTCTAGCAGTGATGAGGCCTAATTATGAGTAGGCCTAATGGTGTGGTTCAAGGAGTGAATTGTACTAAAAGGTGATATGGACATAAATTAATGTTATATTAGGTATATTTAATTTTTATGTGAAGATTTTAATCCATTTTTTGAGTCTTAATAATTTTAAATAAGGATAAGTGTTCCATGAAAAAGATAGACCTATTGCATTAGGTCTCTAAGTAGGTCTAAGAAGAGAAGGTGGTCTAAATGTGTTTGGAAGAATTAATGGTGATAATAATTTGATTTATTATTTTTTTAACATCTCCTAAGAAATTTTTTGGGTCTAAAATTAATGGATTATTAATTTGGCTGACAAAGAGTGTGAATGATCTAGTGATTGGTATAAGTACAAGGCATAATAGGCATATTTGTGTATGTAAGAGGAATGAGAGTGAAAGGAAATAAATTAGAACCTTTAGGAGCATAAGGAGGTAATGTATACCTGTATACGTGAGTAAAGGATCAATCACGAACATCCATAATAAATTTTGAGTATGATGATCAAGTTCATATGGCCTAATCAAGCTATATAAGGGTTGTTTAAGAGAATTAGAAGGGAAGATTTGCTTGTTTGAAGAGGTAGGTCGAGAGTGTTCAAGGAGTGATATTTTTTTGATTGAGACACCATAAAAGTTTCATCAAATATGTTTTCTTGATGTATGATAGTGGAAAAAGTAGATAGAGAGATGAAGAAGAGGTCACCATCTGTTGGTTGAGAAATAAGGTGTTGTGAAGGTGATCAAGTTTGTCTTGGCTGATTTGGTGCTTAGTCAAGAGGGAGTGGGAGATGACTTAAAGGTTGGTGATTTTATAAGTGTATTTTAAGTGTATGAGTTAGTTTTGTGTCACTTAGGGTGTTAGTTCTTCATTGAAACTTGGAGCTTGATAAAGGACTAGTTGAGTTGGTGTTTGACTAGTAAGGGGTTGGTGATGCTTATGGGGTTGGTACCTCACTAAATATTGATCCATTTCTTATAGGATATTATTAAAATCTATTTGTGAGTGGGTTTTATCACCCATTATGGTTTCCTAATATCTCTTGTGTTCCTGTGTTGATATCTTGTTTCATGTTTATATGATTACTTTTATATGCACTACTTGATCACTATATTAGTTTGAAAGGTTATTTAATGTTAAGTGGAAAGAAATGATTGTTATAAGACACTATTTAAATCCACCCTCTTAGTTGATGTGCTTCCAACACTTAAAACATCATTTAATGACAAACCCTAACCTATAACTCTATCACACTAAGTCTTACAAACTTCAAATCTATAGAACCCATTAGGATATTAGAGGATATAGATATCAAAGTAGATAATCTAATATGATGAGGAGAATTAAAATTCATTGACATGAATACTGATAAAACACATTAACCTACATTAATTAATAAAAAGGGTGCATATGATGGTTGAATGACCATCAATTCAATAGATAATCAACTAGAGGTGCATTAAGGGGACAAGATCAATATCTTACCCTTGAATAAGGTATTAATAAGATGTACATCATTCTTGAGGAGCATGCATCACCACCTACCTATAAAGGAGAAAACTATTTTAAATTTGGGACAAAACCAAATTCATAGCCTCTATTTAGAGTTAATTACTATATACAACAAACTCAACTAGTTCTGTAGTTGTAACATAGAGAATTGGGTTTTTATGTAACTATAAAAAAATTGAAAGTTCCATAGTTCCACATGAAATAATGTAAATATCCATTAGTGGGATCTATAACAAGGTCATAAGTAGATATATTGTACTATGTGACTCTAACAAATATGGAATACATAGAACCCACCCATGAGGGCACATTGCCATGGGAAGCTACATCATCTATAAGTGGTGACTTAGACATACATATGATGAACTAGGAATGTGAAGAACATGATGTAAGGCCAATGAGAATGGTCTATGCTAATGAAAGATAATTTTCATAATAATTTATAGCCAGGGATTTAGCATAGTTCATTTACAAGTTATAACATCATGTAACTAATATATATTAATGAGTTAGTATACTAAATTATGCACTTAAAGGTGTTACTAAAACATGGTGAAAAGTTCATTATTACAAACAATTGTTTTATGAAGAGGCCTAAAAACTAATGATATCTTAGTTCCAAGTAGCACATGTGATATATGGTCAATGAACATTTTTATTAGAGGGGCAATGAATTGAGTTGCACATTCATATGTGTGTAGATATATAGTCATCACAGGGTATATAACCAAGATATTGGGTGCATGTGATATAACATGGTCTAACACCTCTAACATGAGCACAATATATGCATTAAGAATGGAGAAATGAGACCAAAAAATGGCCATAGGTCCAATAAGACTTTATAAATACATTTGTGTTTGAAGGTGAAAACACTTTGGTGTGAAAAACATTACAAAAGATGAAAATATTTCTCTATCATGTGTAGGTAGAAGACATAATTATTTTATAGGACCAAAGATCATGTGAGGAAAAAACTATGGACTTGAAAAATACATTAAATAATAGGGTTATCTAAAACAAAAATAATATTATTTTTTGAAATCCTGTAACCAAATTCTTTATAGCATAAAGTAGGGAAATCTAGTGTTAGTGAAGAGGATTTAGATTTGAAGGGATTATTTGAACGTCAATGAGAGGTAGATGATCCTAAATCCAACTTCATAGAGTGAACAAAATATTTTAACTGAAAAACATAAACATTCAATTATAAGAAGGAGAGAAACAACTATGAGATTATATTCCAATAGGGAGAAAAAAATCTATTAATAACTAGTAAAGAAGACAATTTAGAATATTGGTATAGACTTAGTACTAAAATTTTTGAGTATAGGAGATAACTGGATTAACACCAATTTTAGAAGTTGTATAATTTCTATGAGATTATTAGGATTTATTCTCCACAAAAGTTTTGGAAGTTAAAGTGTCAACTCTTCATAATGGGATATGTAAATAGAAATCAACAAGTGTTCAAGGCCTATAAATAATCAACCATATGGAATAAATCTAGATATGAAGCAAAAAGATCATATATACTATAGAAAAGGTAGATTGAGTAAGTACCATGGTGATTCAATCCAATAATTCATGAGAAATCAGAGTTTATGGTGACTATTGGGCCTTTAACGATGCTTTCATAAATAATATATTATTGATTCGTTTTAAAAATGAAGTTCTCAAGCCGATTGTACGACATGAAGTTTATTCATTCAAGGATGGTTTCAATGACTATCATCAAATTTTGATCATAATATAAGATGAGACAAAGACCAATTTTATTATAGAGAGGGGTTAATTTTCATAAAACGTAATTAATTTTGGTCTTAAAAATATTCTTGTGGTATTCTCTAGAGTTGTAGTTACTTTTTTTAAAGGACTTTATACACAAATTTCTAGAGGTTAACCTAGATGATTGGGTCATGTTTTATTTATTCAAAGACTATCTTTCAAAGATGTGACTTATGTTGGAAAGATGTAGAATTCTGTATATAACATCAAATTTGAATAAATTCTTGTTATTTACACCTTTTGGTATTCTCTTAGGACATATAGTTTGCAATAATGAAATTCTAGTAGACCAACTGAAGATCATAATTATTGTGGGACTACCACCTCCTATAAATTCTATAGAAGTGTGATCATTCTTTGGACAAAATGGGTATTGTCATAATTCATCCAAGGGTATAAAACTATATCAACACCATTAGAGAGATTACTATGAAAGGACAAAAGGTTTGAATGGATCTCCATATGTCATTTAACCTTCATCTGATTTTAAAATAGAGATTAATAACAACTCCATTTTTGGTATCTCCTGAGTAGAATAAGTTGTTTCACGTATATGTAGAGACTTTGGGAACAACAATTAGGGTTGTGTTAACTCAAATAGAGGATGGGGGCCTGGATCACCCCATCCACTTCACAATCTAGGTAAGTGTAGAAAGCTGGGGGATAAAAAGTACCTACCCATGGACATGGTTTTCCTAAAAAATGAGAAATCTTAACTTCAATACATATTTGAGATGGATATACTCAATATTTGAAGATGTTATTGAGCACAAATTATATAATTTCAAGTATAATTTCCAAAACACTATTTTTAAAAAAATGGTTAAAGTATAAGTGGATCAAACATCTAAAATTTTAAGAGGAACTTCTATTTTTTTTAAAAATAGAGTAAATGGCCAATCATGCAATGCCTCATTTTTTGATCATCATTTAATATTATTTAAAACCTTTTGGTGAAAATTTAGATAAAATAATCATATTTTGACCATTTTTTTAAAATTTTAAATGAATATATTTTTTAATTAATTTTACAAGTAAATAGATCCTAAAAATTGATAAAAAATAGATGGCCAGCCATAAGGCCCCCTAACTACCTCATAGAAAATTAGTTTTTTTTAATGTGTGTAGAATTAGGCCTAGTTTGTGACCATATATATATATATATATATATATATATATATATATATATATATATATATATATATATATATATATATATATTCATTTGGATCAATGAAAAAAACATAAACTTATATAGGCATGCATATTTCTAGCATGTAGTGGACTAAAAAAGCCATAATTAGAAATCAACGTAGATGGAAACCTTAAAATAATCTAAAAATTAAAAAATAATACATTTGGAAAGATGAGAGCATGATAGTTGTCATCGTAATAATTTTATGAATTATCTTATTAAAATTCATAGTTTTTTTGGTGATTGAAGTTGAATTTTCTTATTTTATGTCAAATATATCATATTTGGCTATGTGTCTATAGGGCCTTTGGGTCAGGAATCCAAGCCATTTATGAGCCAAAAGGCATGGGTTTTTAATTAAAACATACCATAGTGTGTATATACTATAATGTGTACTCGTGATAGTAGATACACATTACATTGAAATAACATAATAAAAACAAAATGAGTATATGTGTACATGGTTATATTTATCTATCTATCTATTCATATTTATTTTTTATTTTAAATTAGAGTGTGTTATTATATACACTACCACAAAAGGGAAATAATAGATATAGTGATGCAATGTTGGTGTGTTTTCACCCAAAACCATAATTTTGACCATATAGAATATGATTTAGGGTTTAACCAAGCCTAGTTTCTTTACAAAATGAATGAAATAGTCAATTGTTTCAATGGTGGAGTTAATTAGGGCCAATTTGAACCCTTTGACTATGACAACACGTATAAGATGTGATTTAAAGTTAAATTACCTTATATTTATTGACATATTGAGTGAATGAGTGAATTCATGCAATCAATGATGCAATTTGTGCAAAATTGAGGCTCATGAACGTAATTTTGACTATAAAGGATGTAATTTGGGGTTGTTGACCCCAATGTCATACTAAAATAAACCACATAGTTGATTTGTTGAATTTGAAGGCAATTGGGGCTAATTTTAGATGCTTAAACCTAATTGTGACTATAAATGTGATTTAAGGCTTAATTAACTCCAATTTCATCCAAGAATGAAGAAATAATCATTTGGTTTAATAATAAATATAAGTTTGACATGTATTAGATGTGGTTTTGGGATCAATAAATCATATAATCAATGAAATAGTCAATTGGTTCATTTATGGAGGTAAATAGGGTCAATATGAGCCCCTTAAACCTAATTGTGACTATAAAATGTGGTTTAAGGATAAATTGAATTTGATTTAATCATATATTAAGCCAATTAGTTAAGTAATAAGTGACACATTTAAAAAAAATTTAAGCCACATGAACCTATTTTCAATTGTATATGATGTGATTTGGATTGAAATTGAGCCTAATGTCATCATATAATGAAAAAAATAGTTTATTCATTTAATAAAGAGGTATTTGAGGCCAATTTGAGACCCTTAAACCTAAATTCAAGAGCATGACATGATTTATGGATAAATTAGCATTAATTCCATCATGAATTGATCCACTTAGTCAATTAGAGTAATTAGAGACATGATTTAGGCCAAATTGAGCCCCGTGAACTTAATTTATGGCTCAATCAATTGTATAGGATGAAACATATGGCCTAATCAACCCTAATTTTATCATAAATGAAAACATGAAGGTAATTGGGGTTAATCTAAACCCGTTGAACCTAATTTTAAGTAGAATATGTGATATGGGGTTAAATTAACTCATATTTGCTAACATATTGATCTAATTAATTGATAATTACAACCCTAAACCCTAAAAATTACTTTTATCACAAATGAAAACATGAATTTAATTGGGAAAATATAAACTTGTTGAACCTAAGTGTTAGTCTAGGATGTGATTTAGGGATATAAATTAGCTCATATTTCTTAACATATTGAGTTAATTAGTTGATTGTTATAATCATTGATGGAATTTAGACAAAATTAAACCATATGAAATTAATTTTGAATATATAATATGTAATTTATATTTAAATATGGTTTTCATTGATGTCACGGTGTTCATGGTGCATAGTGCATTAATGACAAAGTGATTAGTTTTATTGCTTGGAGTGTGTTTGTCTTATGTGCAGGTCTTTGGGATGATAGAGAATGTTGTTGATGTTATGTTCCTATTTAAAAGGTAATATGGGGTGTTAAGAGTGATTGGTGTACCTTTGAAGGTGATAATAATACTTTTTAATGCTTATGTGCTTATCTAGATCATCCTTGTTCACTTGTCAAATCACGCTGATTAGGTAGATTGATGATGTCATCATTCACATGTGTGAAGGTCTCAGGAATAGTTTGGTATATGGACGGATTCCCTTATTAGAGGAGATAATGTGGTCCAAGTTTTAGGTCTTGCATTTTTTTTGCAAAGTTTCTCTCCTAGGTAGATTTCCTTGTTTCCATACTTAGCCATTTTTGTATGAAAATATGATTGTTGGAATTTGAAAATTCAAATTTATTAAAGGAAACTAGTTTGAAAAGAATGTATTTTAATAACCATGGATGAAGTCAAATAAAAATGAGGTAATAAGAAAATTTTAAGAGGAATAAATTAAGAACAACCCAAAAGTGATTAGAAGGTTTGTTCACCTATACAGGTGAAATAAATATAAGTGAAAGTTAACTAGGTTTTCTCCTAGTAAACCTAGAAAGAGTAATAAGGGATTAAAACTTGACATTTGATTGTGTTTTGATGTTATAATAATTTATTAATATTTATGGGGGATTAAAACTTGACATTTGATTGTGTTTTGATGTTATAATAATTTATTAATATTTATGGATAAGTATAACATTGATTAATTCATTATGAGTGATCTGGAAGTGCTCATTTGAGCAAGAAAGCCTTCATATAAGTAGATTGTTCTTGAATAATATTATCTTTGTTAGACAGAGGTTGTTAGGTGACTTATTTAGTGACTTTAGTAACTCAAGGTGATTGATATAAGTGTTTTTAAATGACCTCAAGGTCATGATATATATTTATGTGTTATATTAAAGGTTATATTGATCATTAAAGTGAAGTTCCAACATAAAATGTGAAAGGCAATAAGTTGAGTGTTTTAAGATGAGTTTTGTGTACAAACCCTAGGTGTGTTCTAAGAAGGTAAATAAGTTCACTATTGGTATTTGAAGCTTATATAATGTTATAGGGAATTATTTAAAATTTATATTTAGTAGTTTCATACTTTTAATGCATGTTTTGAATGTAATATAGTGATAAAATAAGCTAAAGTCTAGAGCAGGGGTATGAGGAGTTGTTGATTGATCTTGAAGACAAATACTAGTGTAAGAAGTGTTTTGTCCTTATGTTTAAAGGATTGAATCTATTTATAAGAGTGATATTATCATTTTTTGGTTTCCTAAGAGTGTTTATGAAGTCTTTATTATGGTTATTGTTCTATAGCATCACAAGGTTCTTATGATCTTGAAGAGGAGTCTACAAAAGTATCCATGAAGGATGTGTCTTGGTTTGCAATGTTATTTTGGTGTTTATATGAAGGAATGTATTATATTGTTTAAAACATGAATACGTTATTGGTAATCTGAGAGTGACAAATTTTGAGTGTTCATAATAAAATCTTGACTAAGTAGGTAGAATTGATTCTTTGTGGTGTTTGGAGCCTTGATGGCTTAAGGGGATTAGAGAAAAAAGATACTTGAAGGAATAAGAAGTTTTTAGAAGATTTTTCTTGTTTTTAATTATTGACAAAAGGATCAATTAGTTTGAATTTGTGTGAGGAAAGGAATAGTCCTTTGTTTTAGGTCTCCATGAGACCTAATGAAGAGTGAGGACCTAATAGTGCCTTGATAATGTATGGGAGTGATTTGAGGACTCTTGAGCATGGTAAGAGATATTAGAAGTTTTATTAAATATATTTTTCAATATTTAATCATTGGTAAGAGCTTTAAAGACCATCTTGGTTCATTTTTTGTTCGTTGAGTAAACAGGGGTAATTGGAATAGGTCTCCATGAGACCTAATGAAGGCTTGAGGCCTATTGGTGTCTTCACAAGGTAAACGAGTGGTATATGGATTGAAATTAATGGATAAGGTATAAAATAACTATTTTTTATGTATATAAAAGTTATATTATGCTTAGTGAGGTCTATTTCATTATAAAAAGCTCTTAATGTAACTTGTGCTTAATGGAGGGCTAATTGCTTAAGCCTGGTGAGTGGGTTAGTGCCGTTTGAATCATGGACAACATATTTAGTGGATATGTACTCTATGAAATTTGTCTTAATTGATTTTTTTGATTTGAATTTTGATTTTCAAATATTTTGTAAAGTGTTTTGGCTGATAAGGAATGTGTGTATGCAAGTAACATGTATAAGAGAGGGCTAATTAGGCCTATTTGGGTTTGTTGGATAATGGAGGAGTGGAGTGAATAAAAGAAGGATTTTAAAAGGCATGAGATCTCATTAAAAATATCATAATATAAATTTAAATATGAGGTGAAGGTATAATGGTGTGTGTGTATGTGGTGATATATTGGATTGCTTGTTTCGATGATATATAGGCCTATTTATCTAGTTGAGTAAGAGGATTGTATGAGGTAGAGAGGCAGGTTTGAAGGTGTTATAGCAAGATAAGTAATTAATTAGGTGCATAATACATTAGATCAAAGGTGGATATTAGTTTCATAGGTTTTGTATGGGTGCTCAACATTTATGCCAAGTGGGTGCTTGTCTATTCTTAGGGGTTGGTGTTCCTTGTCAAGTTGGTGCTTGAATAAATATTGTTTCATTATTTATAGGACAATAGTCCAAAGGGTGTGACAATGGGTTTTATTCTCCATGAGGGTTTCCCACATAGATTCTGTGTTGTGGTGTGTTTCTCATGTTCATGTTTTGTATGTGATTGCTTTGCTTTGATGATAGTTTAAATGCTTATGCTTTGTTATGATGATTCATGAAAGATAATGAATGTATGATAAGTGTATTGAAAGGGAAATATTGGTTGAATAATTCACCCCACCTCGCAGTCATATAGTACCTCCAACAAGTTTTAGGTCAATTAACCCCAATATCATAACAATATAAACCAAATAGTCCATTAATTCAATCATAAAAGAAATTGGGGTGAATTTGAGAACCTTCAACTTAATTCCAAGAGCATGACATGATTTGGGATAAATTATCTTCAATTATATCATGAATTTATATATTTATTAAATTAGTGCAATTAGGGAAGTGATTTGGGCCAAATTAAGGCCCATAAACTTAATTTATGGCTCAATTGATTGTATAGAATGTAACATATGCCTTAATTGACCCTAATTTTATCATAAATGTAAAAATTAAGGTAAATGGGGCCATTATGAACCCATATATCCTAAATATGAGTATAAGATCTGTTTTGGGGATAAATTAGCTCATATATCCTAAAATATCAACCCAATTAGTCAATTGGTACAATCAGTGATGCATGTTGGACAAAATTGAATCTTGTGAACCTAATTTTGACTATATAGAATGTAATTTGGGGGCAAATAAACCTCATTGTCATAAAAAACTAAATTAAGTAGTACATAAATTTAATCAAGAAGTAAATTAGGGCCAATTTCAGCCCCTTAAACCTAGTATAAGATAAATATGTGATTTGGGGATAAATTAACTCTAATTTCCTCACATGAATTGATCTAATTAATTAATTAGTTTATTTAAAGATGTGATTTGGGCCAAATATATCCATATTAACCTAAATTTTAATATATATTATGTAATTTGGGGGTAAATTTAGCCAATTGTAATAACACCCTAAATAAAATGGTCCACCAATTCAATCTTGAAGGAAAATTGGGCCAATTTGAGACATTTTAACATAATTATGACTATAAGATGTGATTAAGGGTTCAATCAGTGTTATTTTTATCAAAAATATAATCATAGAGGCAACTGCGAGTAATATGATCCCCTTGAACCTAACTAGGAGTATAATATGTCACTTTTGAATAATCAAACCTAATTTTAGTTGTATAGAATGTGATTTAGACATCAATCAAGAGGTACTTACATCACATAATATTATGACATAGTTATATGATATATAGATATGTAAATATAATGTGTACGTGCAATAAAACATACACATTATAACATGTATGTGTTATGTTCACAATAGATAAAAAATCTTATTTTAATGACTATTTTTAACCCCAATTGAGAATTATGTCCCCACTTACATTATTTGCATCATTATGTGGCATGAAAGACAAGGACAAAAGACATCAATTTATTTTTTTATACCCCACCTTGAAAATCTATCAAGTTATTTTTTGGACATGTGCCAATTTTATCTATTTATGAGTGATGAATTTCATTTTAAGAAGAGGAAGAAGGTAAAACATAAAACACCAAATCAATTACAAGTGTTAAGAGAAAAATATAAGGTATGAATGCAAGCATTTAACTTGAGACAAAGTACAAACACTATCCTAATGAACCAAATGTCATATAAAATGATGAATTTAATAATGATGATGAATCCTTACCTAAAATTCTAAATTATGTTGCAAGTCCACATTAAAAGTATCAAGTTTTTGTTTTTTTAATGATAAATCTATGCATGATGATTTAACCCATAACAATGAAAAAAGTTACATGAAAACACATAATGATGAAATTAACAATGAATTATTTCCCATGGAAACACTAAATACTTAAAGTAACAATGAAGAAACTAGTAGTGAGCATGATAATATGGAAACACCCACTCAACAAATTCCACCATTAATAACACCTCCAAGGATTGTGCATAGAAAATGCAAGTAATTAATTTAAGTTGATGAAAACATTTTAAAACCAATACATAACAAAATCTTTGAATGAAATTAAATAAAATTAGCTAAAATAATTTAGGATAACTTATTTGAAAAATTAGACTCTGATAGTCTGAAATGTTAATTTTTTTAATTGATGAAATTGATTAAGATGAGACCTATAATGTATACCCTAGGACTAAGAACATTTAACATGGATGGTGAAGACAAGGAAACTATTGAGAATATACATGATGCATATCATAATATAGGCGTGAAAACATGAAACAAAGATTGTAGTTACTTGATATATATTTAAAACTTGTGCTATAAGTGGTGAAACAAGGATAAAATGCTTTATTTAAAAAACTAGTTGAGCACTGAACATAAATATAAAAATAATAATGAAATGAGCTAGAATAAAAAATGACTTAATGATGACAAAATAATGAGATATGGTCATTCTTTGGTAGAATTACATGAAAGGACAAGGCTATAGCTGATGCTCTCAAATATTTACTTGAAAAATTTTGGAAAGAAAATACAAGATTTTTTTTGATGTGGGTTTTATGCATACCACATAACGTTAAAGGAGGTAGCCTCTAATGTTTTGGGATATCTATGGATCAAGGTTCCACTCCAATGCATGAGTCATAGATATGTGGTTAAAACAACTAGGTGATGGAATAAAAAGTTTAGTTTGTGGATTATTTAACTAGGTTTTATTGATAGATGTGTGGAATCTAATAGAAAGTAGTCACTAAGTGAGTTGGATGGGTAGAGAATTACTCTATGGTGGGTAGATTTAAAAAAAAATTAAAAAAAAGGAGGGCAAGTCAAAAAAGAAGGCTTTATTTTCCTAAAAGGTAGATTCTAAGATTGTTTCTTTGGTGGATAAGTATCTCTAAGACTCGTGTTTACCATTTGCAGCTATTACACACTTACGAACAAGCACAGTTAATAATCTAGGAAAAAAGGTAGAGGAAGCTTACTGATCTCAACTAAAGGTTATTCTCTTTAGGGTTTCTATTACACACCCTTATTAGAGAGTTTAAAACTTAGACCATAATGTTATATAGAGTAACTATATCTCACTCCTATATAACTATACCAAAGAAAATACTTCTACACACCTCAGATTATCAACTCAATCTATACCAACTACTTAAACCAATGAAATGTAGTGGCCCTCAATTAATGTTTCACATCTAAGACCAATATTCATTGATTAAAATAATTAGATTCATCCATAATTTTAACACACTATAGTATTATTGAATTGATACAAATAAATAAACCTAAATATCATTAAGATAAAAAGGGAAGAAGAAAGAGAAAACATAGTTGCATGCCAATTAATCTCTTGACCTCTTCCTATATATTGAACAAAAACTTTTAAACTTTTAAAGGAGGGTTTCTCATGTATTTAAAGGAATTAGGGAATGGGTCACCTCATCTTCCAAGTATAGAATTATTTTAGAATACATCAGAATAAATATAACATAATATCTAGTTTGATACAAAATTGTATGCTATAACTTATAGATTACATCAGAAATGCAATATGTGCATGTTGGTTAAAATAACTTGTTTAATTATAAAATGGATGTAACATGACTTAACTAGATATTTTTAGTAATTACATGTAAAATTATATAAAAAATAGCCTTTAACTAAGGCTAACTTGGCTCCTACTTAACACTTTTCATTATTATAGTTATAACTAGATCTCATTTGGTGAATAGAGTTAAACTTGTTGTTTTAGTATATGTGGTGATTGGAGCTATGGATGGGGAAGAACTGGTAGATTGAAATAAATTTATAACTAGAGCTAAACTTAGATGCAAAGTTGATGTACTTATTAGGCCATGAGGTACTGAAGTTGATGGTGGTGTTGTACTAGGACATTAGCTGGGGTCTAAGCCGAGGAACTAGTATGTGGTGCAAAGGATTCTTTATTCTTAGCATATAACTATTGATAATGTTTTTATACTTTTGAATTTTATTCTTTAATTAAGCCTATATCAAGGATAGGAGGTCTAGTTACCCTATCTACCTATTCTACTAGCCTTGAATGCTCTGTATTGGTAGCTTAGAAGCCTAATTGAAAGACCACCAGTTTATTTGCCTTATTCCTCACTAAACTTAGCTTTGATTCAATATCCTCTAATGCTAGTCCTTGTAAAATTTTCTTGAAACTATCCAAAGCTTGTTTTATCATTTGATCAAAAACAACCTTGGCTATTAGCTTCCCAATATTATCTCTTGCTCCTGTAAATTTTAGCTCATCCAAAATTTGTATTGTGTTCTTTTATTAAGTGATATAATAAATTATAAAATCAGAATCACTCACCCAATATCAAGCCTCCTGAGTCTTTGTGACTACTAAATTTAATAAATTGGATACCTCTAAAGGAGTCATCAAATTTAAATAAATGAATGCCTCATTAGGAGTATAAAACACCAAAAAATTCCATTTGTTTTCATCTTATTTGATAAATTTAAACAATTTTGTTATTGTAGTTACGTGTGGATCTAATTCAACTCTCAAAAAATGAATGGTATCCAAAACTTTTTATAATCTTAAAGCCACACTCTGTACACCTTGTTATATGTTAGAGGGACTGTGGATTACCTATTTATACTCTCTAAGAGTCTCTATCTCTTCTTCTAATTCTTTTCTAGCCTTATTTGTTCCCTCATGGATGGACAATACTAATTTAGTATAGGTCTTCATGTAGGACTTGAGGTCCTCAATATACTAAGACTGACCCTTAATTCTACTTGACTTTTTGAAAAAGAATAAATCTCTTCTCTTTCTTCTAAAATTAGGTCTCTACCACTGCTATCTTCTATCTTCATCTTCCTTTCCCTTTTTGATATGGCCATTTATTTGTCAAAGAACAAGCTCATAGTGGCCAAATCAGTGATCTTCAAGTTTGGCCTCTTATAAGATGATTCTCCTAACTCCTTGGCCCAATATGGAAGAGTTAACTTTGATGGATCCAATGGATAGGATTCTATTTATTTATCCTTTTCAAACTCAAGTTCAGGCTTAGTAGATGGCTTAGGATTTAAGGGTCAAATTATCTTGGATCAATCTACATTCCCTAAGTGTGGCATGGGATGCATAATGTAGATATATTTCTTCTTGGGGGATATTTTTATTGCCACCACTATTTTGGTCTAAATTAGTCTTGATGAAGGTAGTGGTGAACTAGTTGAGTAGAGGAGGTTACAATTTGGGTGATGGGTTGGATAGTGGTTGTGAAAGCATAGGTGGGTATTGAAGGAGTAGAGGTGGATATTGAAGGGTCAGTGGCTACCATAAAAAAATAGGCATAGTAGATGATGTTGACACAAGAGTAAAGGTAGAGAAAATTGGTAAATGCATAGAATAAATAACTAATAATGACACAAGAGGAGAAAGGCATAGGGGAATAGTGAATAGAGCATCCTTACCATATTGGTCACGACTAAGGGGTGAATTTTATTTCAATCCTTGCAAGATTAGTAATTTATCTTGTTATAGATCCTCTTCATCTACTTCATGGCTTGGTTTGCCTTCACCTAAAGGTTGTGACTCTCCTCTTGTTACCTCTATGGATGGAGTCTATGGCCTCTCTTCCTTGGATTTTATTTGATATAAATTTTTTGCCCTCTCAACCTGAGGAATAGTCACTTGTTGGGTAGGAGAGGGAAGAGTCATACTAGATGTTATGGCTACTGAAGCCTCCATAATAGGTTCTATATCTTCCTAATTAGAGGAGACCATGCATATGATCTTTGCTTCTTCACCAATAGTGTTGTCCTTATCCTATATTATATCTTATGATAATTCCTATTTGACCTTCATTAGTTCAATAGTAGATGTTTGAACTAGAGGAGTATATTCTTCCTCTAGCTAAGCAATTATTGATGTCTTTGCTAGCACTTTCTCTTCCTTATTCTCTCTAATAGTTTATGTTTCCCCTAGAACTTTTTATTGCTCTTATTTAGATGTCATCAAAGTAGATGGTTATTAGGGGTCTATAATTTGGTTTGCTAGTTGTTGGAAAGGTCCACCACTCTATAAGTTAGAGGATATTCATTCCCTTGGGGGTGGGATTATAAATTTGGCCTAAGTGTAAGGGAGGGATCTACTTGTATTACCCTCAAAAAATCTTCACTTAGGAAAATATTCTCATCACTTTCCTATACTTATTCCTCATATTTTGCATTAAGTAATAAGAAGTCATGGTTGAAAGGTTCATGCTTGTATGGGATGCCAAGATTTTAAATATTTTGTTGTACTCTCCTATGGGGATCCTAATCCTTATGGGGTAGAGTAGATAAGGCATAAACCTTTTTTGCATTCATAGCCTCTATAAAATGTATTATGTATGTATATTTCATCTTACAAATAGTGAGATGTGAACTATGGAAAGTGTTTTTCTTACTTGTTGTCAAGTACTCATCTATACGATTCCATATTTGGAAAGCAATCTCTTTCTTGATAACTTTCTTTGGGATAAATTAGGGGAATTGAATAGGGTCTACCTTATATTTAATAACCATGATAACTATATAATTTGGGTATAGCCAATAATCACTTGATGATATAAGTGTATTAGTGATTCTCTTTAAAATCATGGCTAGAGGTTGGCCATGAATTGCCATCCAAACTTGAGGATAAAATTCCTATACAATTCTAGTAATATTATTCCTATGTGCATAGATGTGAACAAAATAATAGAAGTCATATATTCTATTCTTGATGTAATTATGGTTAAGATTCCACAAAGCCCCATTATGTCTATAAACAGTCCCCATCACTACATCTAAAAAATATGACATCATGTAGAAGTTCCACCTTAGGGCCTTGTTGATGCACCTAGCTGTATCAATAGGTTCATATAGTGTTTAAGAAAAACTTATCATTTATATATTCAAATAATTAATTGCATGAGTTATTGGTTATGATCTTCCTAAGATCTATGGTGGAGTAACATCCAAGATAAATGACAATTTCACAAAATGAACATGTAAATGGTTGTTGAGAGCAATCATGGTACTAAATCTTTGTGAAGATGAAAGTCATCTAATATAATTCCCATGAATGATTCCCAAAACCTATATTCTAAACCCTAAGATAAAATGGATATTTACAATGCCAAGCTAAAATAAAGTGATCTAGTCAAAAAGGGAACAAAAAGAAGGGTAAGACAAAAAGGTGTTTCTAATCTTCAATCTCGACATTATGATGGAGCTTAAATTTCATTAATACATGCACTAAACCAATATATAACATGAAATTGCATATGCACATATCCTACTATATATCAAGAAAATGTCTAAGGAAAGGTAATGCAAATAAGAAATAAGGTTCACTTTAAAGGTTTACTTCTAGATGAAAATAACTTTTGCACATCTTCAAGAAAATTAAAAGAGAATGAAATGAACCTAAGATCATTAAATCAACCTAGCATAAGCAAAAATTGACAAATCTACATTAACATGCACACATATAGGATCTATAAAAACAATTCAAATCTAAATATCAAACCAAGTAACTAAGGAAGTAACCATGGTAACAAACACACAGTTAAATATTGGACAAACTTTGTAGAATTCCTTGTTTTTACTGCTTGCTCCAATCTTAAAAATTAATTTTGTCTCTAAGAACTCCCACCCCTATTTTTTTACAAAGACCATACCTCCTTCTCATATAAGGATTAATGAGGTATGGTTGTTAGATAGGTCAAATGAAAATTGAAAAAGTGTTATGGATAACTATTCTTTTAGAATGCCCTAATATCAATAACACTTTTCCAATATGACTAACCAAAAGCTATATATGTTCCATGTTAATCCTGATTTTACAATATAAATATTCCCTTGAAATGAATTATAGGGTATTTTGATTTAAAATAAAATATTGTGTCAACTCAATTGACTTTAAGACTCTTTTGCACTTTCAACCTCTCATTTGCTGACCAGATTAAGTCTAAGACACGTTTATTCATATTTTTGATCTTTAATGGTTTAGGAAAATCATAATTTAAGCAATTTTAGGTCCAAAAGACCTTGAAATCCAATGTGTCATGTCTCTGAGGCAATTCCCATGCTAAACTATTCATTTGATCAAAATGTGACCATTATTGCCTTTGGACACATGTCCTTACCTCATAATTTCTAAGGCTAGATTAGGTTTGCACCATTGATCTGCTTTAGAGTTCTCTTTGTATTATCTTTCATCATGAGAAATTATATATATTAAAACCTTTGACGTTATGCCAATTGTCAAATCCATAGGCTCTCTAAGTATTTTGTAAGCATTTTCCATGGTTTGAATGCCTTTGTGCCATGTGGCATCTTTTCGCTCACTTTGGGCTCTTGACTTCTTGACCTACTCCACACCATTGATCTAATTGTGTGTGATTAAATGTGGGTGTACCACTTGATAGATATTTGGGCTCTCTAAAATGTTTGTCTTCATCTCACACCATTGATTTGATTTAGCAAAATTGAATACACATGATTGATCTGCTGGATGTACACTTGAGTATGGGTCATTGATTCCTTGGTTAATTTCTTGAGATCTTGGCTCTTGTTAATCTCACATTCCCTCATAGGTTTCTTGAATTGTTTACTTAGATCACACACTATCAGATCGTCTATGTCTTAGTTAATGCACACTGTAGATCTTGATTCTTGAGTTATTGACTCCTTGAGAGCTTGACACTTATCTTTTTCAAGTTTGCTCCATTTTTGAAGCATAAAATAGACTTAGTAAGGTCCTATGAAATATATAACTTAATATGAAGCTTTTGAACTAAAGTTTTGGTCATGTTGATAAACATGATAAAAAATTTAGGTTAAAATCTTAAGCTAAGTTTAACATATAATAATTATTCCTATACAAATTCAAATAAAATGACCCCACATGAATGTGAAAGGAACTTAGGCTAACTAATTATACCAAGGGTTTTTTAACACTTATTTAACATATATCCAACTAGCTGATCAAAGATTAAGGTTTAGTAAAAAAGTATCAAATTAACATTAAGGTACATAATCCTCAGTAGTGTTCACACAAATAAGACCCCATTAGACCTGCAACATGGAAATATAAGAATCAAACATTAGTAAAATTAGATAAAGTCAAATTAAGATTAAGTGCTAATAGACTCATGTAAACTAGATCAAATTGACATTAAATCATGAATCCCAAACATTGTCCATTTCAAATGGACACTATTAATCCTTTAACTTAAAACATAAAGATCCAATATTTGCAAATTTAGAAAAGATCAAACAAGAATCATATGTAAATATGTCAATCCAACCATGGTGTAGATGACCTTCAAATAAAGATAATTTGAAAAACACTCTAATGGTACTCTAATTAGATGAATTTTTAATTTAAATCAGAAATTTGCACAATTTGAAATAAGGTCCCCATTATCAGGAATGGGGGTATGTTGGTCTCAACAAATGGTGAATTCTAGGGAAACATAGTAATATGTTAGAATTTAGATACTCTTGGTTTAAAATATTAACCAAAAAATCATCCCATATGATCAAGAACCACTATTAGGATCAACTCATAATTAAAACAAGTTGTACATATGTAAAATTAGGCCTGAACATCAAAACTCAACCATGTTGTGTGTTTGCTTTGATTCCACTTACTATTTGCCATGGGATTTAGGGAATAATTTCTAGATTCATGACCTTAACCATTAACACTAACTTATAACAGATTTATATGTTCATTAAGAACCATGCTTTGTATAGGGAAGGCTTGGGCATTGCTTTGATACTTACTAGGTGTCCATAGCCCTGACAGAGATACATTTGGATCCACTCAAGGCCTTTCTCCATTGCCAACTAGATGTCCATAACCCTAGTCAAGATTACCAAAATCACCTCTAATTAGAAAGATCTTGAAATTTGAAATAAGAATCTTATTTTTGTATTTTTTGATTCATTTTTTACTCTCTAAAAAAGGTTGGGAACTAGGTTAGCTAGGTTTTGGGATTTGGTCAAGTGTTTAGTCTTAAGACAATCATCCTTGGTTGTAAACTTTGTCCGAGGAGATAATGTTTATTAATTGTAAACATGACTATGTTTCAATAATCCAAGATTTCATCTCACATGTGCAATCCTTCTTAAAATCAAGCTTAGATCAGAACAAAGCTTAAAATCTTAAGGAACAAGTAACTTATCCATCAGTCTTTTCTAGTTTCTCCAAACTATAAAATCAATCTCACATTTCAATAATCCATGATCAACCAATGTTGAGAAGTCATACCTACATTTTTGAACTTTTAAGTTATTGAGAAATTAGGTGAACCTTGAGCTGAGGACTATCCAAAAGGACTTAGAAGTAAATAACAAAGCAAAGGAAAAAAGAAAACACACCAAACAAAGAAACAAAAAACAAAGAAATATTTACAAACACTACTTATAAACAAGGGACAAGAAGGAAAGAAACATGAAAGAAACTAAACTAAGCCCTACACTAACTCCATAAAGAAACTACGTATATGATCAAATAAAAATTTATTTAGCCTATCATAAAACCTTAAAGCATGGTTTCTTCCATTCAATGGTCTTTTTTTTTGGATAGGAGCACTTGTATGCTTGTGTCTTTTATATGATGCAACTTGGTTTCCTACCTCCATTCTCAACCACATAGATTAAAGATATGGATCCAAGATCCAATAATATTCTTCCCAAATTATTATTTATTACATAAAGAATGATATATCTTCTTCATTCAAAGACTGATCATGATTTGTGTATCATTCACCTTGGATGGTTGGATTGTAAATTTAGTTGGTATGCTTGGATAAATGTCTTCATTGGGATCCAACTCATCTTGAAAAGCCTATTCATCATAATAAACTAAAAAGACATAAGATTTATTTACAACCTTACCATTTGAATCAGGTTGATCACCTACTCCCAACCTTTTGAAGGTGTCATATGGAAATTCTTGATTTGCTACACTTGCTTAATCTTCATATTCTATGTAGAATGGCATCTCTTCTATCCAATCTAGTCCCACCTCATCTTTATTTGGGATTTTCAAAATGACATTGTTGTCTTGGAATACCTCAATTTATTTCAAAAAATCCTTGTATAAATGTTAACACTGGTCAACTTATTTAGGGATATCCTCAATTTTAGTAATGACCTTATATGAATTGTCCTCACAACAATATTCTGAAGAGAGGTCAGCTTGTATTTAATATTATTCATGGGGATGCTCATCTTGAATGGCTATTCCTTCTTCTAGAGCATCTTCAAGTTCATTTTCTTCTTTGAACGAAAGATTAAAATCCTATACCATGAAGGATTTAGATGTACTTGTAAATACAGATGTCCCTACAACATTGACATGATTAAACATAGGTTCAGATGTATCATTTTCATTTTGATACACTTCAAAAACATTATAATGATAAACTAGACCTATATCACAAAGATTAATTTCATTTACGTTCTTAGATGATCTATTATTTTTATTATCATGAAACCAATTTATAGGCCTATTGAACCTTTATGAGGCATAGTTTATGTTGGAGTTTCCCCCTATATTATCCACTTACTCTTTCAATTGAATAAAATCAATGCTCAGTTTTTAAACCATCTTAATTATGGATTCATTCTCATTTTTTGGTGATTCTAAGTTATGAACTTGATTTTTTTAAATAGTGGTTGGCATTAAATCTCTCTATTCCTTTGGGTGAAATCCATTTGTAGTATAATTCAAAAACCCTAAATTTTTCCTAAGATGGGATGGTTTACGGGTAATTAGTTCAAATTAGTGTCTGATTTAAGGAAAACACATTATGATTGGCATTAGGAATGATATTCAATGTAGGGAAATTGGGATTAATATTTGGGATAGCATATGCAAGATAACCTTGATGTTGAATTTGATCATTGATTATTACAGCTTCAACATAGGCCAAAGACAAGGTGTTTATGACTCCAATAGACCTTTTAAGAAAAACATAATTCATGGGATCAAAATCATCCTTTTAAATATATAAGGGTAAATCCTCATTAGGTCTATAAGGGGATATGGTTCTAAGAAACATTATGTGGAATATAGAATTAAAGGCTCTAATGGTCTCACTAGAATCTCTCTTAACAGTGGTGAATTACTGATACAGAATGCAAGGACTAACAATTTTGCCAAATTGGTTAATGAAGTAATCTTTAAAGTTATTCCAAATGAAAATTTAATTCTTAGGTATATTAAGGAACCATTCATATGAAATATCATTGAAAGTAAATGGAAACAATCTACATGATACATCTTCATGAACTACATTAAGAAGTCTCAAAGCAACCTTAAAGATTTTAACATGTTCTTCAATTATGATAACATTATAAGGACTAAAAGATGGAAAATACCTTTCAATATTTATTGGTAAGTCATGTAACTAGCTAGGCACATTGATGTAAGATCCACCTAACCATTCCATACCTTGATGAGGATCTTACTTATGGCATTTCTAGCTTGTAAAATATTCATCCTATTTAAAATACAATGTATCAACCTTATCTTTACAAAGACCAATGATTAGACTGGTACATTAATCCAAATTCACATAAATAAATGTAAATCACAATTATCTTTAACTAAATAAGCTCAAACATATGTCTAAACTAATGAATGAGAAGGTTCTTTACACTTCTAAGTTCAAATAAACCTAAACATGTAAAGAATTAATAAATCTTTGAGAAAAACTACTATTACTAACCTTAAACATGGCATATTTACAAAGTTTGATCTACCTTTGCAACACTTACCCATGAATCTTCAAATAATATTTATATTTGGCTAAAGGAAGCCCAAAGACTAGTCTAAAACCATGAATATTAGTGATCTTTACATAATTGAGTTAAGAATAACACAAATATGCAAAGAATCAATTGATCTTTGAACAAAATTTACTAAAATTAGCAAAGATATTTAAAATTTATATGGTTTGGATTAGTCCCTCTTTTTAGTGCCAATTTTTCCCTTGTTGATGCACCTAGATGCATCAATAAGTTTAAATAATGTTTAAGAAACACTTCTCATTTTTGGATTCAAAGAATCCATTGCATGAGTTTCTGGTTGTGAGATTCCTAAGATCTATGGTGGAGTAGTGGCCAATCTAAATGATTATTTCATAAAATGAACATGCAAATGGTTATTGGGAGCAACCATGGTCCTGAATCTTTATGAAGATGAAAGTGATTTGAACTAATTCTCATGAATGATGCCCAAAACCTAAATTTTAAACCTTAAGATAACATATATATTTACAATGACAAGCTAAACTAAAGTGATCTGGTTAAAAAGGGAGAAAAAGGGAGGGTAAGGGAGAAAGATGGTGTTTCTAATCTTCAATCCAGACATTATGACATAGCTTAAATTTCATCAAGACATACACTAAACTAATATATAGTATGAAATTACATAGATAGAGATCTTACTATATATCAGACAAATGTCTAAGGAAAGGTAATACAAATAAGAAATTAGGTTCAATTTAAAGGTTTAATTCCATAGGAAAATAGCTTCTACACATCTTCAATAAAAGAAAAAGAGAATGAAATGAACATAAGATCTTTCCATCAATCTAGCATAAGCATATATTGACAAATCTAAATTAACATGTGAACATTTATGATCCATAACAAAAATTCAAATCTAAATATCAAACCAGATAATTGAGGAAGCAACCATGATAACAAACACACATACAAATATTGGATAAACTTTGTAGAATTCCTTGATTGTACTACTTGCTCCAAGTTTACAAAGTAATTTTGGCTCTAAGAACTCCCGCCTATTTTGTAAAAAGACCATACCTCCTTATTATATAAATATTAATGAGGTATGGTTTTCATTCAGGTCAAATGACAATTCAAAAAGTGCTATGGATAGCTATCCCTTTAGAACACCCTAATATCAATGACACTTTTCCAATATGACTAACCAAAAGCTATATATATATATATATATATATATATTCCTTGTTGCTCTTAATTTTATAGAATAAAATATTCCCTTGAAATTATTTACAATTTCTTTTGATTTAAAAGAAATTACTATGTTAACTCAATTTACTTTAAGACTCTTTTACACTTTCAACCTCTCATTCACTGACTAGATTAAGTCTAAGACACATTTATTCATATTTATGATCTTCGTTGGTTAGGGATAATTATAATTCAAGCACTTTTAGGTCTACAAGACCTTGCAATCCAACATGTCATGTCTATGTGGCAATGACCATGCTGAGCTATCCATTTGATATCAAAACCTGACTGTTGTTGCCTTTGGACACAAGTCCTTACCTTGTGCTTTCTCAAACCAGATCAAGTTTGCACCATTAATATACTTTGGAGTCCTCTTTTTATTATATTTCATCATGACTCATTATATATCTATTAATACATCTGAGATCATGACATTAATCAACTCCATGGGCTCTCTAAGTATTTTTTAAGCATTCTCCATTGTTTGAATGCCTTTGTGCCACATAGTATCTTCTTACTCAATCTAGGCTCTTGACTTCTTGACCTTATCTAAACCACTGATCTACTTGTACATGATTAAATGGGGGTACACCACTTAGAAGCTCTATGAGATCTCTAAAAATTATACCATCATCTCATACTATTGATTTGCTTTGGTAATATTGAATGTACATCATTGATCTATTAGATGTACGTTTGAGTGTGGATTGTTGATTCCTTGGTCAGTTTTTAAAGATATTGACACTTGTTGATATCACACTCCCTCATAGGGTCCTTTAATTTTTGACCTAGATCACACATCATTAGATCTTCAGTGTTTGAGTTAATTCACACCATATATATTGGTGCTTGAGTTATTGACTCTTTGTGAGCTTGACACTTATTTTTGTATAGGTTCACTCCATTTATGTAAGAATAAAATAGACTTAATAAGGACCTAGGAAATATAGAACTTAGTATGAAGCTTTTGGACTAAATTTTTGGTCGTGTTGATAAACACGATGAAAATTTTAGGCTAAAATCCTAAGCAAAGTTTAACATATAATATTTGTTCTTATGTAAATTCAAATAAAATGACCCTATGTGAATTTTAAAGGAACTTAGGATAAATAATTAGACTAAGGGTTTTTAACACTTATCTAACATAGATCTAATTAAATGATCAAATATTAATGATTAGTAAAAAGGGATCAAATTAATATTAAGGTACAAAACCCTGAGCAGTGTTCACACAAATGAGACCCCATTAGACCTACAACATAGAAATATAAGAATCAAACATCGACAACATTAGATAAATTAAAATGAATATTATGTGCTAACATACCCATGTAAACTAGATCAAATTGACATTAAATCATGAAACGTAGACATTATCCATTTCATATGGACTCCATTTATCTTGTAGCCTAAAACACAAATATCTGATGTTATAAAATTTAGACAAGATCAAACTAGAATCATGTGTAAATATGCCAATCCAACCATAGTGTGGATGATCTTCAAATAAAGTTAATGGGCAAAACACTCTAATGATACTTTTATCTAGATAAATTTTTAATTTAAAGCATAAATTTGAAAAATTTGAAACAAGGGTTCCCATTATTAGGAATGTGGGTATGTTGACCTCAATAGGCATATTGTCCTTATACAATATTTTTCATGCAAGCAAACAATTATAACCTCCCCAAATTCATAGGTGCACTATGAAGTGATGAGCAGCTCCAACAGGGGTACCCATTCTAGATGGAGGAAATGAATGCTTGGGTTTCTAAATAATTGATTTAACAACACCATGCCAATACAATTCCTATCTATAATTGGGTGATGGGCATAGGGTTATTGGTTATTTCCTTGACTATGCAAGTCTCACATAGGAGAAGTCATTTCCCTACTACTTATTCAAAATTATTATTTTTATTCCAAGTAACCACACTATGAAAGTCAAATGTGGCATCTAGAATGGGCAAACATAAATAGCTTATGAATTCATTGCTATAGATATATGAAATTACTATGTTGTTGGTGACATAGTGTAGATAGCCACTATCTAAAATTATCCCTTTGAAGAATAAGTCTCATAACAAGTCGATGGATGACATGAATTATAACTTGGTGGCTATGTAGTAGAGTGCCTAGCATTTGAATAGAAGTTAGTCAATTACAACTTGATTCTCTTTTACTAAGATGTCCTCCTCAAATGCGAATGAATCAACATTGTCTATGCCCTCCCATAGAGTTGAGTAATTGGCATGGAGACCATCAAACATTATTGTATCAAAAACCATGTCTAGGTATATTCCTTAATGGATAACTTGAATGGTGATGGAGATCCCTTGTATGCCTTGGATAAAGATATCATTATTGTTGGTCAATGATGGTGTGATTAAAGCTCTTAAAAATGGTAGTTTTAAACTCTATTATGTAAATTATAAGTTGTTTCAAATGTAGCTCGGGCTTTTAAAATCATAAAAGGTTATTTTCACTCAAGATTTTAAAAATCAAATGAGGTGAACTCGATTGGGGGTTCAATGTTATAGATTTTTGCATTCAATCTAGTTCATGTGCCATTAATCACCAACTTCTATGAGATCATCACCTTAATTTAATTTAAACTTGACCACCTATGCCTAGTGGGTATTCCATGTAGGATGCTTACTCATTCAGGGTACCACAATGTTGATTTTTATATTGACACTTGTCATTATATGGTTTAGTTGGGGGGGGTCTACCTTTACCTTTAGGTCTAATGATATGATATGGTGAGCCTAAGATTCTTATTGAAAGACCTTGAATATAAAAATGATCTTTTGAGATGTTTTTTTGGGAATTTTTATCTGAAATTCAAAGAAGGGAAAGTTCCTAAATGAAAGGCTCTAAACAGAAGCCATGGAAGGAATAGTTCCCAAAAACCAAGTGTTATTCGGGGAGATTATCATTTGATAGGAAGTTACTGAAGACCAAAACCTTATAAAGACCAAAGTTTCTAAAGTAAAGTTTCCATATAATAAGTGCTAAAAAAATGATATGAAGAAAAGTTCCTGATAAAATAGTTTCTAACTAAAAAGTTTTCGAAGACCAAAATGTTGAGGACTAAAAATATCCAAAATGCCAAATAAAATAGTTTGAATAAGTAACTCTAAATAAAATAAATTGAATAAGTAAACCCAAATACCTTTCATATATGACAAAACTTCAAAAATTTACATTAATAGATTGGTTTCAATAAGTCCTTCTAATGGAAAATAGGTGCACCCAAAAATAATTCAATGTCCAAAAAATATAGTTTCTATAGATAAAACCAACCCAAACACACACATAAATAACCCAAATAATAAATAGGTCCTCTAAAAACAAAATGGGGTCCCCACTATTCAAATAAAATCCAAGGTGGGGTGTGTTGAATACAACAAGTTTCACCCAATATAAGAGATGTAGTTGAAATAAGAGTTGATTCTCATAACCATGAATTACATCCAAAACATTTCTTGGATATTAACCAAACACAATGGTACTCTTAAATGTTTACAAAAACATCCATAAATATTTATTAGTCAAAGATATTTTGAAATGGCCAAACCCTTTTATGTAAAAATATCACACACACGCACACCACTTGTTGTTGTAGGCAACATATTGAATTTTCAGTACACTATGTTGTACATTTCATACTGAAAAGATTTTTTAGGAGTGTAGCATGAAATTTATACCAAAATCAGCAAGATAATTTATTTGAACCATTTTTTTGAAAGACCAAATGTATATATATTTAGAACAAAGCATGTTTGGATGAACATTATAATATTTGTGGTGGATTTACAAGATAAAAAACTTGTATCCATGAGGATAGCAAAAGTTTAATTTGAAATAAAGTAGTTGATTTGAGAAAATACAAATCTATGATATATTAAGTAAAATATGGAAAACAATCTAATAGGTGTGATCTTGTTAAACAAAATACTCATTTCAACATTTATGGTCAAATTTAGTGACATAATTATTTATGAGTATGCAAGGTGCACACATAAGGTTGGATGGTTAGATGAACAATTCAATTTAAGCAAGGACACATTCCCACTTGGTTCTATTTTTTGAGTAGTCAACTTTGATGAGAATTACACATTTAAACCACAAATGGAAGTCCAATCATAGTATTACAAATCACTGCAGGTTGCCATATTTGTTCATATAACATTCATGCATGTACTTAATAGTATAGATCAAGCTCAAAAAATATTAAGGGAGTAATATTTCTATGTTAGTGATGATTAGTCACATTTTACAAAGTATATGCAAGGTTATTTTGAGATTCTCTATAGAAAGTTGGCTGAGAGAAACATTACTTTCAATAAACATTATATTTGGTTAGAAAATTACACATCACAATTCAATAATGTAAATATGTTTATTGGTTGAGCAAGATGCATGTTAACAATAGCATAAAACATACTTAGAGTTTCATTGAGAGTGGTCATGGGAAAGGGGAACATGATAGTGTTGGAGCATGTGTAAAAAGAGTCATTGCAAGAGAAGAGTTTAAGTTTTAATATTGGGGCTATTTTGAATGATGAAAAAGCCATTGTTGAATGGTGTAATGATAAAATGGGCCATGGTGCTTAGGAAAATTCTAGAGTTCAAAGATATTTTTGGTTGATGGGGGAAGAACAATTAGAAAATTATGAGAATTATATAACCATAATACGATCAAGTGAGTTCCACTAATTTCATAGCTAAAATGCAAGTTCTTTGACTATTCATATGAGACATTTGGCATGTTTCTATTCTACATGCATTGAATTTATCTGGAATGAGTGTGAGTCACAAGAGTGGGTGGGTGGATAGAGCCAAATACCTCTAATTCCAAACAACACAGTTTAGGTCCCACTAGCATTATAACTTATAGGTATGACATCATCACATGACTTTGACCATGTATTTGATATAGTAAAACCAGGGAGAAGATTAGTCATTATATATTATTTATTATCATTATCTAACTTGATAACATCATTAAAAATTATTTTTCTTATATAGGTCATATTTTTTTAGTTTTTATTAATGAGGACAACAAGGAGAGAAAAAATTACTACTTATGGTGGGGTCTAGAGCAAAAAAATAATTTGACTTCCCAAATCACTGATGGGAAGAAATTAACTTTCTCATTGGATTTATGGTAGTCACTGGAACTTGGATTCGATGAATATCCTATCAAAAATTTAGATGTATGTTTGGTTAAAGACTTTGAAACATATATGAAGATACTGCACTATTTACATTTTATTCTTGTAACAAATATTTTATTGGTTAAATATCATGGTAGGCCATTAAATAAGAATCTATTGAAAGTTCATGAGTTAGACCATGAAGATATTATTGTTACTATCAAGATTAAAACAAATCCTAGTGGTTCATTGGATTGTAATTCCAAGGTATGTCGAATTCTTAAATGCAGATGTATTTAATTTTATCAATTTAATGATTTTATAGGTAGTAAATATAAAATTCTTTTTTTATTACTTAATAATTTTTAAAGGTTAGTGGGGCCAAATAAGCTTCTACATTCATGCGTTTGACACTATTAATAAATAATTTCATATTCTTGAAGCTAAGAGAAGATTAATAAATGTCATATGTTTTTATAGAAAGGGCATTATTAAGGATATAATGGGTAGGGGGTTACTCAACTAGGTGTGATATGAGGATAATACGAATCTAGATAATAAAAGGGTAACTTTGTTTTAGGAAGAGACAACTATTTAAGTCTAGTGAAGTGTTGGTAGTAGATTATAAAATGTAAAATCACATAGTTTTATATAAGTGACATGTGTGAATTGTTTAGTAGTTTATGCAATGTATAATATTTTGTCTGTAATTGAACATGTGTTTGTATATCAAATAAGTTTAATAAAATGAAACAACTCTTTTAGGATGAAAGTTAAAGGTCTAACATATGAAGTGATAGAGTTTACTTGAAGCTATATAAAAAATAATAATATAAATAAATAATATTTTTGATGTTGAAAGATAATAATAGAGAAATTGATAGATGGTTCCATTGAATGTTTTATCTGTTAGTTTTTACACACTCATTTCCCTACTCTATTTTAATGTGCATGTCTAATAGAATGGAGATGTATGATCTGAAATAATAAACTATATGTAATTGAACACCTAAAAAATATAAATGAAATAACGTGACATATTCTTGTCAAAGTATTTTAATTTATGTAAATAAAATACCACAATATAAACCTTAACATGTTCTGATGGGTTTCTATAGGAACCTCTACCAACAAATGGATACATAGTATTTTTTTATAGATATTATGGTATGATGGGTTTACCCCAATCCTCTTATCCATTTTACGATACTAAACATGGAATTTAGTTTCCATGTACCTCACGGTATATACAAAATTCCTTGGAGTCTTTATTCATACGATATGGATCCTCTTAGAGCCATTTAATTTGTGGTGCACTTTAGAGGAGCATATCACCTATAGAACTTACTCTCATTATACCCTCAAAAATAAGGTTAGTGGGATATAGGCATGGTTTTACACTATAGTTAGTGTTATGAAATATTGGGCCAATAATAATCAATGAACAAGCAAGTATTTTTGATAACCCACACAATCATTCCATCCCTTGCTAAAATCACCATTATACCTTGAATTTTTCCTATATTGTATTCATAGTCATTATATTCTTTATATATGCTATATTATTCATTTGTTACAAAAATTCTATTTAATGCATTTATTTTAATTATATACATAATGGATAGTCTAAGATAACATGCTATTGATGTAAATCCTATAGATAAATTTTTCTCTACTCATGCAATGACTTTTAGTTAGGTTAATAATTAAACAAAACATCAAAAATAAAAACTTATGGAAGATTATTTTAATCAGTAATATGATTTTTATAATGTTGCAATGAATGAACAAAGTAAATTTGTTGATCCTTGGGAACAAGTTTATTCAATATAAATCTCCTTTATATTCTATATTGGGATCTCCTATAGCTTCCCCTTTAGATCCACATTGGAATATCCTCTATATTCCCATATTGACATACCTCTAGATTACTTTTTGGATTATACCCTAAATTCCTCTTTAAATTACCTTTGGCCACACCTCTAGATTCCCTTTTTGATTCTTCTCTAGTTTCTTCCTTGGATTTAAATTTGGGCATACCTCTATATTCCTCTTTAGATTAGTCTCTAGCTTCCTTTTTATATCCATCATTAATCATACCTAAAAGTTAATTTTCGGTTTTTTCCCTAACTTCCTCTTTGAATCTACCCTTGATCACATCTCTAAATTCCTCTTTGGGATTCTCTCTAGTTTCCTCTTTGGATTTACCTTTGGTAATACCTCTACTTTCCTCTTTAGGTTATTCTATAGCTTAACCTTTAGTCACATCTCTAGTTTCTTCTTTTGATTATTCTCTAGATTCCACTTTGGAATATCCTATAGATTCTTCTTTGGTCACATATTTAGTTTCCCCTTTGGATTATTATCTAGATTTGAAATTGTAATATTCTCTAGATTTATATTTGGTCACATATTTATTTTCCCCTTTGGATTCTTCCATAAATTACACTTTGGAATCTCCTCTAGATTCCTATTTGGTCACATCTCTAGTCTCCCCTAGGGGTTTTTCTCTGTATTTATCTATGGTCACTCCTATAAATTCTTATTTGGAGTCCTCCTTATATGTTTATTTATTGTCAACTATGGATATATATTTAAAATCCACCCACAATGTTTCTTCACCACCCTCTTTGAATGCTCCATTAGATCACACAAAGCCTCCTAAAATTGACTTGTCATATCTTTTAGATTACCACCTACTCTCCCCATGGAGGAACCATATCATTTCATACTTAATTTTATGTAAATTTTGGTACTAAATTGTATTACATTTATACTTATAAATTGAATTTACATGAAATATGCATAAATATATATATTGAACCTACATGTAATAATTGTTATACCTTGTCAACCAATGAGGAGGAAGTCCCTCTTTCTTCCCATAGCATACCACATTCTACCACTATAATAAATACTCCCTCTCTTTCTTCTAATTTTGAATTTTTTTTGTTATTCCAAATGTTAATGTTAAATATGACAACTATAGTGATCATGATGAATATTTGTATGATGATGATAATTCAAATATAGTGATGATTAGAATGATTATACCAACTGTAGCATAGTTACTTCTTTACTCTCCTCATATGTTGATAATATTTTACATGATAAATCAAATGATAATGTCCTTACTTGATAATGCTAGTGCATATCATGATGATGTTTCTAGTTCCTAAATAAAAATCAAAATGTGTGAACACATTAATTATAATGGTGATAATTTAATTTCTTCTACCTTAATAGAATGCAATAAGACTTTGATAATTAATAATATATTCAATGTTAAGGAATCTCATAAACCCAAGGACTAACCTATCCTTCCTCCTTCTTCTCCTATTCAAAAAAGTGCTCCCATGGTTAAAATTAACAATATGGTTCAAACCTTAAATGAGAATATTAAAAAACTGAACATGCCTTCCCAATAAGTCATATCCTTAATGTATGTAGTAAGTTATTTTCAAGACCAAGTACACCAATTATCCTTAGAGAGTAAAGTATACCATGATTAGTTGACTCTAATGTAGTTCATGGTAATATTATTGCCCAGAAGTTTCCAAATCCCTAAATTTTACACATTTTATGGAAGATAGTACTCTTATTTACATCTTAGAACTTTTTGAGAAACTATGAATGGTTACAATGGTATTCAATTATTTTTAAAACTATTTCCTAAAAACCTAGAGGTATGTGTCATTGCATGGTTTCATTCCCTTCCTAGTGGACCTTAACTAATTATATATAATTATAAAAGGAATTTTTGATACAATATATTTAGAATAAGGGACCTAGGGTTACTTCTAAAAATTTTGACCTCTTTGCACCAAGACAAATCTGAGTAAGTTTGTGATTATATTATAAGATTTAAGACTGCTAGATGCCTATTATCTACCAACCAACTAATTTTTAAGTAATAATTTTCTAGAGGTCTAATTTATCCATTAAAATATAATTTAGTTTATTATACTTTCAAATCATTTATTTCTCTTTGTTATGAGGCCTTAAGACTAGAAGAAGAATTGGGTTTTGTTCAAATGACATAATATGAATGGGAACATAGACTTACATAAAGAAGATTTACATACCAAAGTCCACTCAAATAATCTTGTTGCACACATTACTAATCAAGTACAAGGATTATATTATAAAAATGTTTCTAAAAACACCTCCCAATAAAAAGGCACACATTAACGTTAATCATCTTGTGCCTAAGGTTCGATGCTCTTATGATAATGTCAAAGTATTACATAAAAGGAAAGAATTTATTTCCAATTTTATTAATCATAATCATTAATTTACATAAATAAATATAAAACATATGAATTTAACCTTTAATGACCATCACATAATATTTTACATATATTATTGGATAAAAATTTAATCAAATTGCACGTTAATTATTATCATCCTATTCATTGTTTTCAAAAAATAAGAGGCCAACCATTTTGTAATTACCATGGAAGTAATGGACATTGTGACAATGATTATTATGTATTACAAGAAAATTTAAAATAAATTTCAAATATAAAATCATTTCATTCCATAAATTTGATAATAAGTTATATAAATCTTCATCTCTTTCTCCAAATCTCCAAATATTAACAAACTCATTTCTCAAAAAATTCCTATACAATATGAAATGGTTTCAAATATTTTTATCAATAATACTCAATTTAAAACTTCCATTTAGAGTTATTAATTTAATAATAGTAATAATAAAAACTCATTAGCATAATAAATTCATAATGTACAAATTTTTCAAACATAAAAATAGCCAACTGAGTTATCTATGCAAATGTGGGTTCTTAAATCAAAGAAATTAAAATTTAAACATAATGAAATACATAACAATCCAAATATTACATGTAAAATAAAAATTATAAATGATTATTTGGCATTCCATTTTCCATCCTGCTAGCATTTCTATTTAAAGATAAATATTTGGAAACTAACATAGAATGTAAATGCATATACGCAAAAAAAATCAATATACACACACACACACACACACACACACACACACACACACACACACACACACACACAAACACACACACACACACACACACACACACACAAGACATAAATCAATTAACACAATCTAAATATAAAACACATGCATAAAAAGACTCCATGCAAATATCAATCAATAATGGGCTCCTAGCTTATAATAGATAAAACATAATCACCATAAACATCTTCATCCTCATCATATATTAATGGTACTCATTAATTCAAGGCAATACCATCATATCAAGACCTTGATATCAACTTCCTTCTATCACAAGCCTCATACATTTCCAAATGATCCATTCATATGTTCACCTTATAGATGAACATACTCCGTAAACATAGTAGCACCCAAGTTTGATGTCCCTACAGGTGGAGGCATCTATTGTTAGATCAACTCAGCCCAAATTTGATCTCAATTAATTATCGATGCATCTCTTTTTACCCTTAATTTCTCCATGCTAACTTCCACTTGCATATACATAATAATTGAAATAGAAATTCTATCAAATAGTGGGGAATGTGGACCCACCACATCTTCTATCTACAATCCCTTTGGGAATAAAATTATCCAACACTTTACATGTCAAGACACACAATGTTGAATCTATGATGAAAAATCAATACTCAATATCTCCTACATTAAAAAATTCATAAATAAATAAATACGCACAACATAAATATGCATAATTCCCAATGCCATAGAAACCTATAATACTATTGATATAGGATCTATTGTTATAAGTAGAAACACTCATGACAACCTATGTTGCATCCACCATTAGATATATTCATTGATAACATGCACATCATGTATATCTAGAATTTACACTACTGGATTCTTCTCATCCATACATAAGGCAACTAACTCCCCTGATGAAGGATGAGTCATCTACTCCTCTCGCATGGGTACCCTAACTAACCATCCCCATATCAGTTGTGCCAGGGACATCCCTTGTACTATCCCAAACTAATGATTCACTCTCTCCATATGAAACCACAAATACACTTGTAAAGAAGAATTATGCAACCAAAAAATAAAATGTACCTGTTCTAACCCTACTACAACTTTTGTCCAACCATCAAAACCATGATATGGTTTCCATATCACATCACCTATTGTCAAATGATCCAAAATAAAACATAAATACATATTACTACTCCATGACATATGTATTATATTATTCCATCTCTATACATACATTTATAGATGAGTCCATCAAGATAAATGCATCCCATCTAGTCATATCATTGTTATATGCTCATATGCCTAACAATGTAATAATGTACCAAAACCCAAGCCACTATTATACCCATCTATGGTAAAGGAGTGGAAATATTTATAAAAGTGGGATAACATGGTATAACCCATGAATATATCATGTAATTATCCTCTATACCTTGTACAATATCAATCATTTGATAAGAAATTGAGATACCTCCCCCATCCATAGTAACAAAATCAACCAACAATCCTCAAAGAAATTTATAAAAGAATAAAAAATCTAACATAAAATCTATGATAATAAAATGGTAGTATCCCTTACATCATAACTTCTACTTTTGTCATGTATGATCATATACTAGTGTGTATATACAATATCAACATCAGTATTTACTATAACTTGGGTACACACTATGGGTAGCCACAATAAATTCTATACATCTTCAAGGGTCACTATCTTATCCCCTATTAAAAACCGAAAATTATAGGTATTATAATCCCATTGATCTAATAAGGTGGTCATCATATGCATATCGAAGAGCATTAGGTCTAATTGACTTATATTACCCAAATCTAACACATTAACAATGGCCACTTCCTAGGTTAATAACAAGATCCTACACATAGTCTCCATGATGTGACCATGATGAAAATATCACACTCTAAGCTCACCATTAAATGAATAAAACAAAGACAATATCAACAATCATACTCAATAATAATAAAAATTATACTATTTCATTAAAAAAGTTATTTTTGGAGACCACTGATATACATTAGACCTCAATAGAGATGATTTTGCACTACATAGGATTTTACCACCTATGAAGTCACATTATGTAGGACAAAGCTACTTAGGGTCAGGATAGGACCACACTCATTGGGAAATAATCACATAATACAAAAATAAAAAAAATACATAAAAGTTCAAAAAATTATAAATTTAATAAAATAAAGGCTTCACTACTCACTAGATATGGTTTGGCATTGTCATTCACTGTAACTTGAACTTGATCAAATTGGGTGGTCATAACAAGTCTCTATTGAGGCATTTTTAATTAAAAATTTACAGCTTTTTATAATTAAAGATGAATAGTAAAATTTATTTTTATATATTTCACCTTTAACTAAGGTAAAAATACTACTCAATTTCATCACTAGAGATTAAATTAGTAATAGACATACCTCAAATAATAATATTCCAAATTTATCACTATTAGCTTCATTATAATATGATGTAATATCATCCTCTACATCATATTGATTATGATATTTATCATAACATTCTCTAAATTACAAAAAAATTACAAAGCACTTATCACTCACACTATTGCGATTGATTCATACTCCTAATACATGCTTAATTTTATAATAATATCCTTTCAATACCAATGATTCATTTCTCTATCCTTTGTGTCCAAAGTGGGGGGACATACATGTTCATGCACTCAAAGATTTTCATCCTTCACACCATAGGCAATAAAAATAAAAACACTATATTCAAACACTCCAAATGCAAACATTCAACATCTCTTTGACATCAAGTCAATTATCAAGCATATATTTACAAATTATGGGTGATTATATTTGCTATTTAAAATTTATAAGAAAAATTTCAAAAATTTCAGTACATTATGCAGGGGGAATTATACTTGGTCATGTCCCCTTATTTATTGAATTTAAAAATAACAACACTTCAATTTTTAATAAATAATTTTCATTTCAAAGTTTTAACAAGCTCAAATTTTGAATCTATCTATATATAGCAATGTGATTTGTGTAGGTACAAGTGGGCCATATTTAAATCTAGTGACACTCAACATCTATGGCTAAAATACTACAAATCCAATAAGTGGTTCCCTCTTCCAAACCCACCCCGCCCCACCCCCCCACCCCCCCCCCCCGCTCCTTTTTTTTCTTGTTAGATTTTAGTGACACTCGACGGTTTTAGCACTCTACTATTACTTATAGTGTTGTTCACAAGTAAAAATATACTGTTGTCTAATTTTAAATATTCACTCATTGAGACTTGATCACTCTCAAATTCACCATAGTTTGTAGCTATTTGAGTTAGTATGGCTATAATCTAGAGACACTCAATGGCTAACCACTCATCTTGTTACCACTTTAAATTTATTTATTCACCCTAGCTAAGAAGAAAATAAGGTTGAAAGCACCCAATCTCCACTTGTAGGTGAAAAAGAAATCAAAATTCAATACACTTTCAAATTTATTCTTACCTTACTTTCATCTCAAATTTTCAAGTTTAAAAATTATTTTTTTTAAAATAAGGACAAATAATTACTTTTAGTGGCATTATTTTAGGTTTTCAAATTAAGGCATATTGTAAGACAATATTCACATAAAAATAAAATATGTGTAATCACACTTAGGTTTACATTTTACTTTACTCTTGTCATTGCACTTCATTACATCCCTAGAATAAAGTGGGGGGAAAATGTAAACACCCAAATTTGACACAAGCTCAATCAAAATATACATTTTTTATGTAACTTTTCTTATTAAAATATTATTGACAAAAAAATGGCTTATTGGCATGTCTATTTCCAAGTTTTAAACTTATATATTTTATTTTATGTTATTATGCCTTCTATGTTCCTATTTTATCTTTTCATATTTGCCTTGGGAATCCTAAATTTCCATTCTAAGTATTTATCTTTTTGTTTTGAGTATTTTGGATAAGGACAGATTACATGGATAAGGACACACTATGTTTATGTTTAGCTAATGTAGATTTGTCCCAATATATCTTACAAACAATTTTTGAATTTATATGGTTGTAATGGTCTATTTTGTGACTATTGTCCTTTTCAAAAAAAAATTCTTTGTGCACTAATAAGACCCAAATTCAAATTCAATATATATATATATATATATATATATATATATATATAATAAAGGGTCTTATTAAGATCTAGGGAATAATTTCATATTATAAAAAGGGTATATAAAATATTATATTTTCTTACTACTGTTAATTACTAATTTATTTTATAGGTCAAGTTGAATGCATCATCTACATACTTGTGTCTAGGGAAATCATAGGTAAAAGATAATATAACATTACATTCATGGTTACACACACACATTTATGAGGGAGAAATACACTGGCTTGAGGCCCATTTAGGATATGTAGGCATCACCTATATTACATGATGTTTTGTGAGGATAGTTTGGCTATTCCCCTTACCCATTACCCTTATGTTACATTTTAGCTCCTATTTGTTTTTTTGGTAGGGCTATGATTTTATATTTTATAGGTCTTCCATAGATTGATTTGGATCCTATAGAGAATTAAGAAACCTTCACAAGCAGATTCACCAACCTAGATTGATAAATTAGGAATATAGTCATTTAGGTTTTATTGTGGATTTGTCTTTCTTTTATGGCTTTGTACCTACACAATTTGTAATTCTATTTTGAATATGACATTATTTTTAGGTATTTTAAGCAGTTTCTAGTCATATTTAGCTTCCACAGTTAGCATTAAATATTTTTAAAGGAGGTCTGAATATTCGTAGGCTCATTTACTATTTTTAAGAAATTATAAATTATGTAAAATTTTGTAGCATACTATATTTTAATAGAAGATCTATATATTCCAACATTTAAATTTTAGTAGTCTAATATCTATTAATTTGACTAGTATTAATTAAAATAGATTAAACATCATCATATATTTATACTTAATCCTCTGTATCGATTATTGAGACCCTTATACAAACTATTTTCCATATTCAAGATAAGTTTTCCCAACTGGAACAAGTATATTAAAGATCGGGCCATTCAACCAATTATCAAGAATTTATACACAACCCTTTAGACCTAGATATTTCATCTTACTACAATATTAATTTCACCTAATCCTACATCTTATGATGGTAAAGATGATCTAGAATAACATCTTTGATCATTCCATGCAACATGTCTAGACTATGCATCTAATGATAAGTTGTTAAACAATTTATTTCCAAGGAGTCTTTAGGACTATGATTTATGATGGTTTCATGACCTCCCTTTCCAATTTTTACATGAATTCAATCCTTTGGTTGATCATTTATTAGTGAAATTTTCTATCAACATTATTTATAAGTTATCCCATGCTCAAATTATAAAACTTAAGCAAGGACCTAGTGAAACCATCAGTGATAATCTACTTAATGATAAGACTATTCTCTTTAAGATGAAAAATCCAATCATTAATAATTAATTTCAAGACATATTCAATAAAATATTACTTCCTCCATTGCATGAGTCTATTATATTTAAACAATCTAAAATTTTCAATAACACATGCCATAAAATCAAAGACTATGAAGTTAAGATACTTGTTATGGATAAAATAAAATATGGGTATAATCCTCCAACATCATCGAAATTAAAAATTTATAGAAAATGAAATTTCAAATATAAGGCTAATGATACTAAGAATGAGGGTAAGGAAATAATTAATGTTGTTTCACAATGTACCAATAGGCTTGTCTTTTTATATCATAAAATAAGGAAGTTTACGTAGTTATCATAATCCACTCATAAGGTATTACAAATGTTACTTGAGTGCAATCTCATATCTCTCCTTCCAATAATCAAGGTTGATATGAATAAGGGATAACCGAAGGGATTTGATATCAATGAATATTGTGACTATCATAGATGCACGAGACACTCTAGAGACATATGTTTTGCTTTGATACGTAAGATAAAATATCAAACTATGAAATTTGTATTGAGGTTAATGATGTTAATACACTTATGAATGCATTAATAACACAACCGAATGAAAAATTGAAGATGTTTTTAAATAATTTTCCAAACCATGTAACAAAAGTGACCAATACTAACCCTGAGTTGCATATGAATTAAAAATTACACCCTTATCTAACTTATTATGCTTATATAACTAAGGATGAGCATTATTTGGAAGGCATTGTATGTGCAAAGGAGACACAAGTAAAACTATCTACTATCACATTTTATGAGCATGATATTTCTAATGATGATTATACCAATTTGCCTTTATTTATGTGTGCTTACATTGACTTACATCCTATACATATTTTTATGGTGGATAAAATGTCAATTGAAAACATTTTCACATTGTAATTTCCTACTAGTCTTGGGTACACACATAAGGATTTGATTTTTAAGACATAGATAGTGATAGGAGAAAAACCCCTTTTGGGTCATTATGTTACCAATTATGGTAGGGACTACAACTGTGACTATTTGGATCTTAATTATGCCTAATACTAGGTCATTCAAAATTTTATTAAGATGTCCATTAATATATAATATATGGTAAATACCATCTTTGTTAAATTAATGTGTGAATAATATCTATAAAAATCAAGTGGTTAATTTTTGTGTGTGTTCCATATGAGTATCCTATTCTAATAGAGACATTTACTCTGATACATGCACCAAAACTTGTTATATAACTTGTATATGTTCATTATAAGAATGAAAATTAGAAACATTAATTTATATTACTTAAATACTAGTGCTTCAACATCTATTACATCTAACTACCATTCAAGATCAATAAATGTTACTTAGTCTATCACTTCCTAAGTTGGTTCTAAAAGCTACACCACACTTTCCACATCAGATACCATGTCATTCCCTATCATAAAATTTATTTAATAAATTAATATTGATTATACATATACAAAATATACATATGATCATGTTTACTACTATGGTAATGATGGATATGATACAGTGCATGATCATTTCTCTGATTTGGATAATGATACATATGTTAATCCTTGCCCACAATGTATGACATTTAAACTGATCAATATATGAAATACATATAACCATACACTTTATGGAATAATTAGTTAATATGAGTATATTTTTATTTAAAATATTAAAAAATAAAAAAGTTAAACTCTTCAAAAAATTAAAATAAAATAAAAATCAGGACCTATGCATGACATGCTTTCCTAGTTAACTAATTGATTAATGTTATTTATCACATATACATGGTGAATTAAATATATATTATTTACACACATAATTTTAATTTTATACATGAGTTTAATGTAGGACATATAGGATACATATGATACATGTAAATATAGATGTGGAACATTCCTTACACCCAATGGTTACCATTGTACATTGGGGGAATGCCTACACTGGTGGAATATTAGTAAAATTTAAAGGTTATAGATTTATATACCATTAAATTAATCATATTGAGATAATTATACCATTATACAATAATTAATCTTGTATATAATCTTTAGGGTGTTATATTCTATAGATATTGTACTTTGTTATGGTAGATGATGACATTGTGTAATGAAATTATTTAGATGTTTGCATAGTAGAATAATATATCAAAAAAATAATAGTACATATAATAGATCCATAAAATAATTGATATAATATTAAAATTATTGACAAATACAACTAATCCACTTAAAGGGGGCAACCTCCATAACAATGTAATAAGATTAGAATTTACAATATGATGATAAAATACTAACCACTACCTCCAATATATACTCTACTTAACCATGGTTATTCCATAGGATGACCATACTAATAACATCAAGAATTATAATAAGATAATATAAAGGTATGTAAGCCACAAATTAGCCACACATATTGCCAGACACACTATAGGTTAAGGGCATAACATACTCATCCCCTTTAGAATAACATTGTCCTCAACATTGAATAAACCTAAGATATTTCTATAGGAATGCTTAATCATCCAATGTTGCATCTTTAGTATGTATATTATTCCATTTGATTATATACTCCTTAATCACTCTAGTCTATAGTTTCTTAGTATGCATGTGAAATATCTCTTTAATATCTAGAATGACTCAACCTTCTTCATCCAATTCAAGTAACCTAGTCTGAGTGGAAAATATGTGTCCAATTACCTTCTTTAGGATAGATATATGGAATATCATATGTATGTGAGTGGACAAGGGAAATTCCATCTTGTAGGCCACATTACCAGTTTTTAAAAAGATATGATAAGAACTTTAATACTTAGGGTAAACTTATTATTTTTTTATTCCTTCAAAGACATCTTATTACATGGTTGTAAATGCACAAAGACCCAATCACCTATGTTAAAATGCTGATAATTGTATAGTGTTGATCTGCTTGTTGATTCATTTTATTTTATGCCATTACTAAATTTTCTTGCAAACTTACAAGTACCCTATTGATGGTGAATGTGTTCCTTAACAACTTAATCCTTGGGAGGCACTATAGAGGCTTCAGTTATTGATATGGGAGATACCCATACAATGCCGTAAAGGAAGAAATTTTGTAAGAAGTGTGAAAATAAGTGTTGTACCACCATTCTACAAGTGTTATCTAATGAACCCATTTATCCTATTTGTTAGAAATAAAAAAATGAATATACCCTTCCAAAAATTTGTTGACTACTTCTATTTGTCCATCAAATTGAGGATGATAGGATGAGCTATGAGCTAATTGGATGACCAAACATGCAAATAATTTAGTCAAAAAATTACTATTAAATATGGGATCATGATCACTTAAGATGATCTTTGGAACACCATGCAATTTCTAAACTATATTGAGAAAAGTAGAAGTTATTATCCTAGTAAAAAATGGATGTGATAAGGAAAAAAAATAAGCATACTTGTTGAGTCAGTCCAGAACTACCATGATATAATTATATCCCTTAGAGCATGGTATCCTAGTAATGAAATCCATGGAAAGCTCCTTCCAATGCTAGCTAGGGATAGATAAAGGTTTAAAAATACCTTGGGTATTAATGGTTTCACCTTTGTTCTATTGACATACCATGCATTATGCCACATGTTTATGGGCAACCCCATTGAGTCCTTCCCAAAATAAATCTTGCTTGATTCTATGATATGTTTTCAAAAATCAGAAGTGACCTCCCAATGGAGATGCATGAAGACCCTAAAGGATTTTATGTTTGAGGAGGGAATGCTTCCAGAGGTATGATATATACTTATACAATAACACATTCCCTTTCCAGGTAAATTCTGTAGATCCCCCATGACCTTGATAAATATATGAATCAAATCATGGGTAGTACTATCATTCTTCCATAATGATCTTGCTTCCTTTAATCAATATACCTACCAAAATTCATTACACATAAAAATGAATCAACTAATTCATCCATCAAGGGTAGCACATTTACCACCACCACATTCTATTTTACTTTCTTATATACTATTTAAAAATCATAGCCTAATATTTTAGTCATCCATTCTTGTTTTTATTCATCAAAAAATCATTATTCTAAGAAAAATTTGAGGCTATCATGATGAGTCTTTACCTGAAAGTGACGACCCATCAAGTAAAGTCTCCATTGCTTGATTACATGAAAAATAACCACCATATCTTTCTTATAGATTAGATTGATCTTAATTTTTCCCTTCAATTGGTGAATCTCAAATGAAAGTGGTCTTAATTATTGAATGAGTAAAGCCCCCATGCCATATCCTAATGCATCACATTCTACAATAAAGTTTTTTCTATAAAAATCAAGTGTGGACAAAATTAGAGTGGCATACATAGCCACTTTTAACTATTCAAATTACTTGGTAGCTATATTAGTCCTTTGAAAGGAGTATTTATTCAACAAATATGTGAGTGGGGCTACAGTGCTATAATCATTTTTGAAAAACCTATGATAGTAACCAATTAACACCAAAAATCCCCATAGGTTCTTGAGTGTTTTGAGAACTCACCACTCCATAAACACTTGGATTTTTTTAGGATCAAATTTCACTCCTTCATGTGCAATAATATGAACCAATTACTCTACTTATCATATTCCAAAAACACATTTAGAAGGTTTTACATAAAACTGACATTGTTCCATAACTAAGAGTATATGTTTCACATGATTCAAATGGTCTTCCCAATTTTTGTTGTAAATGAGGATTTTATCCAAAAACACCAACATAAACTTTCTAAAAAATGGCCTAAAAATAGTATTCATCAAAATTTGAAATGTAGATGGTGTATTTTTAAGGCCAAAAGGCATGACCATAAAATCATAATGGCCTTCATGAGTTATAAAAATTGTTTTAGGTATGTCCTCTTCTTGGATTAGAATCTAATGATAACCAGAGAAAAGATCTAACTTGGTAAAATAAACCACACCATGCAACTCATATAGAAAATAGTCAATTACTAGAATAGGAAACTTATTTTTGATGGTGTAATTGTTGAGTTCTATGTATTTTGGACACATCCTCCAAGTGTCATCCTTCTTCCACACCATGACCACTGCATAGGAATGCTCACTTTGTCTATGTCAGATGATTCCTAACTCCAACATCTAATGTATTATACTTTCAATATCACTCTTCTAGGCATAGGGATTCCTATAGGGTTTGACATTGGGTGGGGTACTTTTGGGAAGTATTTTGATGGCATGATCATGCAACCAACTTGGTGGAAGTATTTTTGGCATGCTACCAAAAATAATAGAATGGTAATCCAACACCATTTGTAAATTAATATGGGTAGAATCATTGGTTGGTTGAAGTTTTATAGAAAATAAACATTCCACAAATCCTTCAGCACCTTTCGAAAGAATCTTCACCCTCTGATGAGAACTAATCAATTATGGAGATTTATGCTATAATCCATGTACCTAAAATTCCATTCTTTCTAAATGTAAGTGCATGAATAATTACTATAAATTCATCTTGATAGTGCTTGAAGTGGTGATACATTACAGTCCCAGAACAATGTCATCCCCTCCCATGGGAATAATAACCATAGGATAATCTAGTAGGTAGTATCCCATAGTAACCTTAATATTGGGGTGTTTTATAGAATAGTTGATGGTTCTACCATTTGAAATCATTTATTGAAATCAGGGATATGGGTAAATTAAATAGTTCAAATAAGTAGCCAACTCATTATTGATGAAATTGTGTGCACTCCCAAAGTTAATAAACATAATCACCTTCTATTTATAGAGGAAATCCACCAACATAAGAGTTTGAGGAATACTAATACCATAAAATGCATGATAGAAAATAATAGGTTAATAATATTTAGAGTCATCGTCAGGTTCATCCAAACCTATACTTGAAGCTTCATCATCTTCTTCATCCTCATTAGTTCCTTCAATATAAAATAACTTCTTTTCAGCACAATGATGTCCTTTGCTCCATTTACTATCAAAAATAAAACACAAACCTTTTACACGCTTATCCTTAAAATTTTTAGGGGTCAATCAGGTAGGTTGAGGAAATGATGGTGTCGAGAAAGTGCATTCATGGAAATTAATGAAAGGTCTACATTTGAGTATCTCTTTTCTTTAACCAAGCATGCCCTTAAGATGGCTTAAAATACCAAATTAGGACTAAACATGCAAACCTCTAATTGGATGCTATCCTTGAGGTCTCCTAAAATTAGGTCAGTTAGATTTTAATCAATAATGTACAGCACACATAAGGAGAGATTTTGAAATTGAATATAGTCCTTTACAGTCCTTATTTTACATAGTTTGGATAATTGGCTAAAGTAGTTTTTTGAGACATTATTGCAATAGTGGAGCTACAACTCTTCAAAAAAATTAGGCCAAGAAATAGAGAGATCCTTATTTTTTTTGAACACATGTTTTAACCTTTTAGGACTTAGATGGTGTAAATCCTATGTTTGTTAACTATCTAAGTAGAGTAAAAAATGGAAATAATATGCAATAAATACATCTATTGATTTTATTATAATTGGCTATATTTGACTTTTTTAAAAATAGTACTAAAATGTGCAAGTAATGAATTAGCTAAAAAACACTTAATACAAATGATATGAGTGATAGAAACTAAGATGGAAGCTAGTATGAGTGTTGTAAATTAGATCTCGATATCATAACCCATCCTAAACAATAGTACCATAATTGGATAATAACACCATTGGGCTATGGCACATAAGTGAGTCCCACTTGGTAGCCAAGTGCATCTAAACCCAAAAATAATTAGGGTTCCAACAAACCCCCTTCATTTGAACCCCACATGTACTTTTTAGAGGGGGGTTGAATGAAGGGGGTCAAAGGTTTACATCAACATTTGATTAATTTTTTATTAATTTGAATGATATTTTGGGGGGGGGGGGGGGTTAAAATGAAGGGGGTTCATTCGAACCCCCTTCATTCTAACCCCTTTCATTTGAACTCCATGTGGTATGAAATCCTCACCTATTAAAGTGGAAAGCTACTATTGACCTAAAATTGCCACTTAAGATGGCACATATTAGGATGAAAAATAAAATAAAAACATGGGGCTCTATATATAAATAGGTATTTTTATGAGCTTTCTAATAATATGAATTTATGAAATTTTAATAATATTTAATATTTATTTTGATTTCTTTATTAAAATATATTTATTTATACAATAAAGTACCATATGTTTGAGGTACTGGGAAAAATAGGAGACTATGGCCATATGTTTTTGAAAAATATCAATGCACTTGACTTTAATGTCCTTGTTTTAATGGTGAAAAAATTAGTCTATTTTGACACACACACACACACACACACACACACACACACAGATATTCTCTTCTCCTCACAATATATATATATATATATATATATATATATATATATATATATATATATATATATATATATATATATATATATTGTGAGGAGAAGAGATAAGCATGGATATTCCTTGCCTTAATCATTAAAAATTTAATAAAAAATTATAAAAAAAAAATCTTTCACTACATCTATATTTCTAAGACCTCTTTACAAAAAATCTTGAGAAAATATTATGTTTTAAGAAAATTATGAGAAATCAAGTACTCAATAAAACTTTTTGTGCATGAAACATACACACTATGTATTTAGGTATTAAAAAATCTATTTTTTATTTTTAAAAAAAATAATAAATGTAATCTACACTTTAAATGAAACATTTCATTAGTTTACACCATTTTCATATTTTATACGGTTAAGTCACTATTGTCTATATAAATTGAGAAATGTTTAGATTTTCATTTTTTGTTGTTCCCTTAGTACCAAAAATTGGGACACAGTATTATGCTTCAACCTCATTATTGGAAAAGTGGTGGTAGTGTTCAGATATTGTTGGTACTGTCCTCTATGCAGGACTATCTTGAGCTTCTATGTACACCCATGTCTAGATATTTAGGGTCTATTCATGCATGTATAAGTTTGAAAGCTTGTATTTTGCCTATAATGATTGATTTGTTATGCAAAGCCTAATCCTCCATATAACTAGGGCAAGAGATAAAAAGTATGTTCATTAGTAGGGTAGTATGTACATCCTCAACATCCTGCTATGAAGAGATTTGCCTACATACCAAAACTCTGAGGAAGGATTAAGTTTGATGTAGTTATCTCCACCTAAGTACTAGTACAAGTACAAATGTTACTAGTATGATAGTGGCTTTAAGTGCCTTGAATGTGCTTAAGACTAGAAATCTAGAAAATATGAGCTTAGGGTTATTGCAGATGGTTATGTGCATAAGTTAGGGAACAATAAGGATTGATAAACTTAATTGTGCTAGCTTTATTCTATGTTTGAATGTGTAATTTACATCTAATTTACATGTAGTGGTCAGAGGGCTAAAATTCATGTATATATATTAGGTTGTTACTTATACGGGTGATAAAAGATGTTTATACTGACCTTATAAGGTTATAGTTTTGAAATTATATCCAATTGGTAAAATATAGGGAAAATGACATTAGTACCATTTTGGGGACACAATCGCCATGTGACACTATTGTCCTTATTATGGTACTAGTGTTTAGTTGGTAGAACACTAGGCATGAAGGGTTAGGATCAAGAAATGAAGGTCTCACACTTCATTAGGGTTGACTAGGGATGCCTCTAGGCCACACAAATGATGGATAAGTGAAATAATATGATCTAGGATAGGTTTAGGGATAATCTAGGGATAGGTAGTCTTAAGTATCACTCTTGGCACTCAAATACTAATTTTATGTGATTATATTTACTCCTCATTTATTCTAGAAATGTAGTAAATTGAAATGAATAGAATACAAGAAAAATGAGTGTAATTCAAATTACCTAAGAGTTGAAGCCTATGAATTTGGGTCTGAGTATGTGAATTATGCTACAATGTATGTCCTACAAGTGAAATATGCATAAATCAGTTCTTACTTAAGAGATATAAAAAAAATAAAAATACTAAACTAATTAAATAAGTAAAACTAATTAAAATTGAGTAAAGAGATAGGAAATAAGAAAGAAATAAATACACCTCAATAGGTACATGAACCTAGTGCAACATGTGTGTAGATATAGTGATCAATTAATGAATAGCTTGGAGTGAGCTAATGTCTTGCACAATACTCATGTGTGGGTGGCTCAATAACTCAATCCAATTTTGATTCCATCATTTCCCACCCCTAATTGGTAAATCATGACTTGAAAATAACTTGGATTGAATTGAAAATGTGTCCAATCCTCTTATGTAAGTGTCTCAAGAACTTGAGTAGGATATGAATCCATCTTTTCCCACCTATGTGTAGTAGATGAATCTAGAACTAAACTGTATGAAGTTTTGTAAATGCCTAACTTGGTAAATATAAATTTGTATGTTGTCTCTATTACCACTCAGATATATTAGGCAGCTTCAAGCCATTCGAGAATGCCAACTACTACATATATAATAAGGCATGAAACTGGTATGGAATATATAGTATGATTTTAAGTGTATATAAAATAGAGAATTACATGGAATTTATCATTCCAATTGATCAAATAGTGTGTAAATGAGCATATATAAATAAATTACCATGCACATGCCCCCAAATATGATATCTAAGTATATGGATTTTAGACTGAGTTGTAATAACTATATCTAGGTATCTGAACTAAAAATGGTAATGGTCATGTCACACATGCCCCCAATCTAAGTAAAATAATATAAATCTAAGATAAAATAGTATTAATATATGTAATAATGAGTATAACTAATAAATATATAATTAACTCTCTATAAACCTATATTTTACCTAGTGTATTGTTCTAGACAATCTAGGTTTTTCTAAAACTGAGGCTACTAGATAGTAGAGCCATAACTTGGACAATAGTGTGATGTGGTGCTAGTATGCCCATTTGGGTGCTAGTGTCCTTATATGAAATTATAAAACTTTTTGGGTCACTATTTAGTCATTGCATTTACTTGTGTCTAATTTTATTTAACTAAGCTTGTATAGTGAAAAATGTATTGTGAGTGCAATATAGGATCCTGATCTCTATGACAAACCCCTATGAATTCCATATCTTTTGAGATGATTTGTTGACTTGTGAAAGACTTAATATCAAAATAAAAAGCTCTACAGAATGTGGGTTAGCTGAATCATATATAATATTTGCATAATAATCCAATATAGTGTGCATACATAACAACATAATGTATCTATAGTTTGAGCATAAGCATGTAATGTAAGATGTATTTCATGTCTAAAATTCACAAAGGTGTCAAGATATATGTAATAAATGTATGTAACAATAAATTTGAGTAAAAATAGATAAATACCTATGGGAATGGTGCATTATATCCATCATGACACCCAAGTAGGAAAGGTAGGATGCATGAGGTCCCTAATGGCATAAAAAAATGGTGTGTGTAATGAACAAAGACAAGTGTCATGGCTAGGATGCATACAATAAAGCATACATACAAAACACATGAGGCATGCAAAATATGACAAGGGGACATAATATAATAGACATGGACACACGTCAAAATCTAAGAAAATAAGACATACAAGGACATGTTTAAATGTCCACATATGCAAGCAAATAAAAATTTAGATTAGAGCCACATAGAAGGACATGATAAAATCTCCACATACATAATCAATAAAATCACACACAAGGACATTGCACATGTCACTAAATCTAAGAAAACAAGACATATAAGGACATGTTCAAACGTCCACATATACAAGCAATAAATTTTTTGGATTAGAGCCACATAGAGGGAAATGTTAAAATGTACACATACATAATCAAGAAAAGCACACACAAGGACATGGGCACATGTACAAATCATACACACTATGAATAGAAGTGTTGTAGAGCCAAAAAATAATGGCATAATCAAATGCCCTCAAATAGAAGAAGCATAGAGATACAAGCAAGTCTAAAATAATAAAGCTAGAAATGAAAGTATGCATGAATATGTAATACAAATATGTGTAAGAACTAAGATGTACATATGCTAAGTATAAAGTAGTAATATCTAGAAAAAAATATTATTAAGAGTATCATGATCAATATCAAGATATAACAATGCTAAAATTGTAATGTAGAGTATAGAAGGATAGAACTTGGTAATCAAAATTATGTATAAGGTGCCTCAAGTGGGAAAATGTGTCAAATGAAGAGCCATGTATTAGTGTATATGCCCCGTAGTGAGTAGATAATGGTAAGTATAGATTGATGTAGTGGACTTGAGTCTTGTAAGTAATCTACAATCACTTGACAAAAATAAGTGAAACATGTATGTATGATAAAAATATCTATACTAAGATAACTAGCATATGTAGTGTCTGTCAAGTATAAGAAATGTAAACATATAAATTCACACAATATGTAATTTTGTGTTTTCTAAGTAATTATTTTATTTTTTTTATGTTTTTGAAATACTGTAATGTTTTTTAATTTTCTAGAAATAAGCTATGTCCTAGAAATATGAAAATAAACTATGTAGAAAGAAAAATAGAGAGGGAAAGGATGTACAAGAAGAGAGAAACCATACCAACTAATGAGTCTCATGAGAGACTCACTATGACTATAGCCTATGTCAAACAAGGGAACTATGATCATGCATGTTATGTGAAATGGCAATTGTGGTCCCATAATATGATATAATGAGTGAGCTATATCTATATAAGCATGTGTAGTGGTGTTAGGAATCTGTGACACTAACTATGGTGTCCTATGAACTGTAGGGGTCTTAGGAACCCATATGATAGAATAAGCTATAGGTGGTGTAGGTTCCCTATGCTAAGAATCCTAAGAACTAAATAATAATGATATAAGAAAAAGTGAGTAGAGGGATGCACACTAGAATCTATAACATATTTAAGATGCAAGGGTATTTGTAATAATGGTCTCTATGGGAGAGTATGTGTATGTGTCAATATTTTAGGATTAGACCTCATCTACATTGGTTCTATAATAAATTCTTTGGTATATCAATAGAAACTATGATTTGAGCTATAATTGATAACTATGATATATCTAGTAACTATACTGTAATTGGTAATTATGATGTACCTACCTATGAAATAGGTAGAGGATTGTCATAGGGAAGAACCTCAACTTTGACCACTTGATTTGCATGTATATATTTTAGGCATCTATGCACAATGGATGGGATGAATCATAGGTATTTTATCCATGGACTACCTAATAACATATTAAACATGCCTGCACCATGTATTACTAAGAATTGAATGAAAAATTGTGATGGTCTAACCTATAATGGAAGCACATTCTCCCTAATGGAGGTCTGAACATGACCACTGAAACCATTAATAACTATGGTTGTATGGGATATATCCTACTCTGAATACCCCAAATGCTATAAAAGTGTCATAGTGCACATGCTAATTATTAACCCATTGTCAACCATAATACTCTGGATAGGATGATGATCTATTTAGACTCATATAAAGAGTGTGTATAAATTTTTATCATCATCAACAATCTCCTTATTTGAGAAGGTAATGAGTGGTCTATCTAGAACTATAGTGTGGTACCTACTAATGATATTGTGCAATGGGTGTGCTTCATTTTTAATAGTATGATATGAAGATGGTGGTGGATGTGCCTGATATATGTAGTGAACACATGAAACAATCCCTACCTCATTCATTATGTGATTTGGAAACATATCTAAGAATATATTTAATGTCTTAACTTATATTTTCTATACTTTTGGTGCTTCTATGGGTGTTCCCACATCAATAATGTTATCCTTAATTAAATCTTGTATCTTATGTTTTAGGTTAATACATCTATTTTTTTATGGTTTGGTGCCCTGTGATACTAGTAGAATGCATTGTAAGCATAGTTATTTAGAAGATGCCATGTAGTATAAACCTATTTAATGGGAGGGACATATATGACATTACATTTTAAGATCTATAATAAAACTTGTGCTGGTGATTTTGAAATGTTGGTGAAGACTCTACATGGAGGAGTTGATAACAACAAGTGAGGAGATGGCTCTGAAGATGCGTTAACTATGGCCTTTTGATCACTTTTGTTTATAGTGGCCATTACTTTGTATGGAGGCTAACTTAAACTCTTAGCAATTGATTCTGATCCATTGGTATATTTTAGCTTGACCATTGATAAAAGCTTGACTTGTCTTTCTTTTACTATGTGGCACAAATATGGGAATGTTGGAAACTTATTAAACAAGATAGCTTCATGTAATGTTGGTAGAAGAATTTATTTGAAGATGTCCTAAAGATCTTTATCTACCATAGGGGTAGTCAATTTAGCTAATATAGTCTTATATCATAATATGTATTCTACAATAGGTTCATTTGAATTTTGTTTAAATTGTGCAACTTGAGCATATGAGATCTTGTCATTGGTGTTTATGGATAAATGTGCTAAAAACTTTTCTACCAAATAATTTAATTATATGATAGATTTGATTCAGTAAGTCATAAAACCACTATAAGGCATAATCTTTTAAATTGCATGAAAAAAACTTTTTGAGAAGCTTTTCATTGGACATGTAATCCAAACATGTTGTGTGAAAAACTCATATATGGTGATCTAGGTCACCCTTACCATCATAAAATGTAAGTTTAAGTTCCATGAATATGTATGGCAAGGTAGTTTTTGCTATGTGATGTGCCAAAGGTGTATGTCGCTCCCTTCTCAAGATGTAACACCTTATCCTATAGAGTATGAACATTGTGCATAAGGGATTGTACATTTGGAGTGGAGGAACTAGCCACACGAGGTGTATCTATCATTGAATTTTTTTGAATTATAATTGTTGGTTGTGCTAGATGAGTTAGACCCACTATAAGTGTAATAATGTTATTAACCACAGGAGTTGAAGATTGATCATTATTTGATTTATTATTAATTTCCATTATGGATTTTAAAATTTGTGCATGATCAAGGGGATATTCCCAAAGTATATCTTTGAAGCTCTATAGGGTATCATACTTATTGAAAAATAGGTTGTCATTATTAAGTCGAGGGAGAGTGTCCCGATTTCTAATTTGTGTATCATCTTGATCTTGATTATATTGTTCATCTTCAGATACATTATCATTGAAATCCACATAATCAAGGTGTGAAGGATAAAAAATTAGAGTTAAAATAGGTCCCTTATCCATGGTATAAGTTCAAATAACAAGAATTTAAAAATGTTCACTAGGGTTACTACCTAGCCTAACACTTCTTTTTGGAAGAGAGATAACTTTTTTAAATGGAATATAGTACAAAAATTGAAATAGAGATTCTAGAATAAAATATATGAAATCTCAAAAACTTTAAGAAACTAATGAAAATAAGAAAAAGAAGGATACAAACCCTAATATCATCTAGGGTTAGGGTTTGAGCAATGTTCAAAGTAAGTTAGGTTCACCAAATATTTTAACCTTTTATGATTTAGATGGTGTAAATATTATGTTTGTTAAAGAGTTGAGTAGACTGAATTAGGGAAATAAAATGCACTAGATACAAGCACTAATTTTTTTATAAAATTGACTACCTTTGAATTTTCTTAAAATAGTAATAAAATGTGTAAGTAATGACTTACCTAGAAAACACCTAATACAGATGATCCAAGTGTTAGAAACTGAGATGAAAGCTAGTATAAGTGTTGTAAACTAGATCCTAGTGTCAAAACCCCTCTTGGATAGTAGCACCACAATTGGACAATAGTTATATTATTATAAAAGTGGTGGTAGTATCTTGATATTATCATTGGTATCCTCTATGTAGGACTACCCAAAGATTCTAGGTGCACCTATGTCTATATATTTGGTCTCTATTTCTACATGCATGAGTTTTAAAACCTTGTATTTTTAATATAATGATTGATTTATTATGCAAATCCTAGTCTTTTATGTAACTAGGGCATGAGATAAAAAGTGTGTTAGTAGGGTAGGTTGGACATCCTCAACACCCCATTGTGAACAGAGTTGCATACATAACAATTCTTTGAGGAGGGATCAAGCCCAATGTAGTTCTTCCGACCTAAGTGATGGTGAAAGTGCAAGTGATTCTAGTATGATAGTGGCCTTAAGTTCCTTGAATGTGCTTGAGAATAGAAATCTAGAAAATTTGAGCTTAGGGTTGTTATAGAAGGTAGCATGCAAAAGTTAGGGAGAATAGGGATTGATAATCTTAATTGTGCTCAATTTGTTCTATGTTTGAGTGTGTATTTTTCATCTAATTTACATGTAGTTATTAAAGGGATAAAATTAATGTATATATATATTATTCTATTTCTTATGTGGGTGATAAAATATGTTTAGGCCAACCTTTGGAGGTTATAGTTTTGAAATGATATCTTTTTGGGAAAAGGTAGGAAAAAATACATTAATACCATTTTGGGGACACTAGCACCATAATAATTCCACGACGCTAGTGGAATTATTATGGCACTAGTGTCTAGCTGGCAGAACACTAGGCATGAAGGGAAAGGATAAAAAAATGAGGATCTGGGAGTGCTTTAGGGCTGACTAGGGATGCTTGTGTCCCACACAAAGAATGGATAGGTGTGATAATAGGCTCTAGGAAATGTCTATGACTAAGATAGGGATAAGTAGTCTCAAGTAGCACTATTACCACTCAAATAATACTTTTGAGTGATTATAACACACAACCATCAATCCCAAATAAACTTCATAGGTTCTAGATATAGAGAGGCCATGACCACCTTTTGTGAACACAAAATCTAATGTAGATCATATAAATTTTCAATTTGAGTGATCCATATGAGTGGATAATTACAATCAAACTTCTATAGGTCCTCTTTTGGCAACATTAGATTTTAACTAAGATTGGCATTGTGAGTTTTTGGAGGAGATCCAAACTAGAGTGATGGAGGGTTATTTTGTAATGGATTACTTGCAAACTTGGTGAATTTTTGAGTTATTTATTGAAATTGATCATGAAATCCATTTAAGTTCCCTCTCATCCCTGTGATGTCCCCATTAACCACATTAAGATCATCTCTTCACACCATTCCATGCAACTCTAACTAAATTTATTGAACCAAATCCAAAATACATGGACCAGATGTTATAGAATCCATGTCATCCTTATGAGGATTTTTAGGGGTTTATTATCCTTTCTTGTGATCACGAGAGTTAGGTTAGCCATGTTAAAACTCAGGGGTTTCAACCAAAAAAAAAGTGTATTGGTATATGACACCATTACGATTGCCTCCTTGAAATGAATCTAATGACTACTAATGCACACAAGGGTGAAATTTTTCATCCTAAAAAAGTGTATCTATGGAATACATCATTATTATCATCTTGGCTAGATGAATCCAATGACTGCTAATTTCACAAGGTGAATAATTTTTGATTTTGTTTCCAAAAAAAAAAAAAACACTTTGAATAATACTACAATAATAAAAAATTAAATTCTTCCCAAATCACAAGTTATGTTATTTTATCCTTCAGCTTGAAAGAGTGCATAACACCAGATCCAAAAAATGTCCCTATAAAAACTTTCCCAAATAGAAGCTTTGATACCACTTGTAATGAAATTACTAATATGTTCACATAGTTGAATAATATATCACATAAATGACAATAGATATAATATGTTGACACAATAATTGACATAAGATAATACTTGTTAATAAATATAACTGAGCCACTTTGATGGGGCAACCTCCAAAACAATGCAATATGAGAAAAATTCACAATATGATGATAAAATAGTAATCACTACCTCCTATATATACTCTACTAAGTCATGGTTATTCCATAGGCTAACCATACTAAGAACATCCGTAAATGAAATAAAATAATATGAATTTATGTAAACCATAAGTTGGCCACACATATCCTTAGACTCACTATAGGTTAAAGGCATAACACATTGATGGATTATGTGATTCCATTTATTATTTTATGCATGGTTGATGCTATTGATTTTTACATTTTGTGATGATTGATGTGTGTTGAATTTATTTTTATTTGTGTGTCATTAACTACTTATTGTTATAACATGAATCAATTGTGTCAAGGATTCTCTAGTCCATGTCATGGCCATGTTGTTGGTGTTGAAGTAGAGTTGATTCAGAGTCTTGTTGTGTCTTGAGTTCTAGTGTTCATCATTAACATGACATTGTGTGTGTATGTTTGTGGTTACATATATGAATATTGTATAATATTTTTACCATGACAGCTATCACACATTATTCTATTGTATGTGATGTCATTATTTATACCATGAACCTTATGTGTTTTATTTACTAAATGCATAATATTGTGATGATTATTAAAATGTGCATAATTTATATATCTACTTCACATGACACTTGTATGCCTATTTCCTTGGATTACATGTTTCAAATATTATTCAATGATCAAATATTTATATGATGACATATCTTATTAGGTTTGTACACATACTTTTCATGATAACATTTTTCTATATAACATGATTTGCATAACTTTTTTTTTGAGATGATAGATTTTATGGATTCTTCGCTCACCTAAAAATAGTGTTATATAGTGGGTTTTTAATAGAGATTCAAGCATTGATAGATAGATGGTTCAAATTTTAGATCAAAATATGAGATTCAAATTAGGATAAATTGGGTAGATTGAGGCATATGTAATGCATTTGTGGGGTAATTTACATGATTATGAGAAATAATTGATAGATTCTATGACATTATGAGAATTTTTTATGTGTTGGATTGAGTATATTTGATTTGTTTTATAAGATTTAGCATATTTACATATATATTATAACATTACATATTTCATTGAGGCATAGATGGATTAGATTAGGGGCATTAATTATGTTCATGTAAACACTTTTATATTTATATGACGAGTTAGTTGATACTACATTAGCAATTTAGATCTAAAATATTCCTATAGTGGTTGAATTTGATATTTATTTTACATACAAACCTATTTTGGGGTTCCTCCAAAAGAGTTATGATTATTTGAGTGAGTGGTATAGTTGAGGTTCTATGTCATTCAATTATAACTTCTCCATTTTTAATAAGGTTTGAGGCATTTATTATTGTCAACCCATGGTTTTAATAGTGGTATCTCTTTGGGGGATCATAAAACCATGAAGTTCTCCAATTGAGTTTAATACAGGGCAAATTAGTGCATGTATGAACATGTGTATTCATTCCTTGAATTTTTAATTTTAAATTAGTTTAATGATCTATATTATTTCAGATTTTCTATCATGAGTGGACATTGGATTTATACATATTTATTATAGGTTTTACATGGAACAAGATGGATATTTTGAGCATACTTGTCAATATAAACTAGAGTTACCTATAGGTATCAAATTTATTTATTTTATCATTTTAATATAGAGTTTTCAATACTAAATTAAAATAAAGGCATATTTAGACAACTAAATTTAGTATTACACACTTAAAAACATCAATTTTGACATATATGCCTTGTGTGCATAAATTTTAATCTTGTTCACCCTTTACCCTATCTTTTATTTATCTACTAACTTAGCAAACACAATTTTATATCATTCATATTCAATATCTCCTTAGTATGTGACCAAAAACTGCATTATCCTAAGCAAATTATTACTTTATTCTATATCTTAGAATTTACCTCTTTGGACAATGTTGAAATAATAGTCAGACATTGATATTTAAAATAGGTAATTGCCTCTATTGGTAGTTTCCCATATCCTCTAATAGCTAGTTTTAAAATTCAAACATTTATCTAATGTAATCATAAGCATGCTTCATGTGTCATGTGTCAATTATGGGAAAATACCAAAGAGTTATTTATAAATATAAGCTAAGCCTAATATTTTACTGACCTATTAGTTACCTTTATAATAACATACAAATTGATAAATCTATTTGCACATTTTTTATTTTTTTATCCCATAACATCCAAATATGGAAACCACTCAAGGGAAAAATCCCTCAAGATAAGTTTGAATATAAACACAAGGTCAAATTTCCATGTTTTCATGTGTAAATATCCAAAACATTGCATTGAATTCTAATGGATTAAAATTGAGTGCACACACATAGAGATGGGACAACTACGTGTGATTTTAGCCTATTTAGACTATAGGAATGTAGGAAATGCTCAATCACTCAATGGGAAGTGGTTAGGGATGTACAACCCATATTTAAACCCCCTTTTCTCAAGTCAAGCTAATGTCAAAAGTGGAGTTAGGGTTTCAACACAAAGGCACATAAACTCAAGATTTGTGCATAGGATTGAGATCATCAAATTACATGAAATAATCTATAAATGTAGGCACAATGATCTATGGCATAATAAACTAGAAGAATCAACATATAAATTATGAGAAGATAGTGAACAAAATCAGTTACTATAGCTGTCTATGTTTTTCTAGTAGTGTCTGTGATAGTTACTGATAATTTGTTTCCAAAGTTAAGTAGCATTCGAGTTTACATAAAGCCATCTCGAGGGATATTATAAATGTAGTGATAAATATAAGTCATAACATCAACTAAGTATTTTATTATTTATAATATTTTCATGGTAAATTCTATATCTAGTAAGTTCAATCCATATCTATTTTACATTTAGATTTTGTAGTTTATGCCATATTTTATGCATTCTAGATTTCAATAGTTTTGGATTTTTAAGATCAACTAAACCTACTATAAGTTAAATAGTATCTTGATTGGAGTGAAGAAAATCATAAAATATTCTATCTTGGATAACTTCAAAAAAAAGTGAATTATTAAAATCTAGTTACATAAAATAATCATCAAACATCTATGTCAAACTATTCAAGAAAGTTTTAAATAATGTTTTACACTAAATGATGATTCACAATGCATAAATAAATAATACATTATAATCTCTTTAATTATTGATCCAATATGTCATGAAGTACTCTAAAATTCACTCTCATCTTGAAAGTAATCATAAAATTCTATAAAGGAGCTCATAACTCATTCATGATATCATGTAACATCCATTATCTCTCAAAATCTTGGAGAAACATTTCATACCCATGTACCTATTTTAGAATATCAACATGCTCCACAAAGATGCCATATGAAAATAACTTGTCTGTAGTTGAACACATTCTTATAAAATATAAATGATTCAAATTGATTAAATTGACAATAATTTTTAAAACATATAACCATTGAGTAATAAAAAATAAATTAATTTACAATATTAATTTAAGATTAGTTAAAACATCATTCATCATGAATACAAACACCTTTCAATTTGGTCAATGCTAAAGGCCTTAGTCATATATCTCTTTTAACCAATTTTGGATATCAAAAGTCATGTTGCATGATGCAATCACCCATACCACCAACAAATCACTCTCTTTTTCATCAAAGAAAGCTAGTGCATATAATTGATACTATATGCCCTAAAAAATAAGTGAATATATTGTAAATATAAAGGATATTTTTTTATATATTGATGATGAGGGAAAATATAGAACTAAATCATTGCAAGTAAATGAAAAAAAACTAAACTACAAACATAAGAGTTTAAATTGTAAACAAAGATGAATCTAAACATACAAAGTGACATGAAACAAGTCAATTATTTATGGGTTATATATGACCAATAAAAGTGATTTTAATACTTTAAATATAAGGTTTATTTTCTTCATAACTTTATATCTGATATCTATTGGCACTATGTAACACAAACATTCTTGCCTCCACATTTTGAGAAAAAAGGGATGCAATGTGTTACACTAAATGCTAAACCACCACACTTATAATAAATGGATACAATAGCTAAACATTTAAAACTATAAAAACACCTAAATACTATTAATATATGAACATGTTTAATAAAATGGATATGCAAACATAAACACTACTAGAAAACTATAGGCTAAGAATAAACATAATGAGATTAAACTCTTGTTAGGCTACAAGATATTTATTAAATAAATAATACAGTTAATGTCTTAAAATTCACAAAGTTAATGAAAAAATGATGTTAAACTATAAAAACAACTTATTTTTAGCTTTATAAATTTAAACAAAAATATATTTAATAAATTGTAAATACTAGAAGCAATTATAAATTGATTTTAAACTCACTTCATACTTGTTAATGTTGAATGTTGAAACCATGGTAATAAAATTATTATGTGAATGTTTCAACATCATTTCTAACACTTGTTTAATTTGAATACCCATTATGAATGTGATGTCACCAATATTTCTAGATTTGGTGCAATAAAAATTACTCTCTTTTTCCTCATCATACCACACATTTATGCTACTAAGATCATATCATATTTTTTGATTTTCATATTTCTCAATTTTAAACATATGTTTTTAACATATTTTCTGATTAAAAAACTTGTTTCTCTTACTTTTAAAAGCCACCAAAAATAGCTACAAGTACACTCACTGAATAAATTGCCTTTATCCTTGAAATAATTGGATTGCATAGTTAAGGGGAGGGCATGGCCCCACAATGGGTCATATTCCATAACAAGGATATCCCTTTGCATCATTACATGTTGATAATTTTTGAAGGTTATGAATGCAATTTTAGATTTACATTCATACACCTTTATAATAAACTAGCATAAGATACCTTTTGTTTTTTGATACTCCCTTGTCCTTTGTGGGGTAGATGGTGCATTTATTATATCTTGAGGACCATAATATCACATATAATTGAAAAAAAGCACATCTATTAAGTTTGTAGGTTAAATTTGTGATGAAAACAATAAAAAATATTAATCTATAAAAAAACCTTAATTTTAATTATATTTAACAACAAAAATTAGTTTTTCCTTCCTTGTTGGTTGTGTCCTCCTCTTGCATACAAATGGGCATGGGTAATATTTATTAATTTCTTCTCCAAACATAAAATCCTCAAGTTTTTTCAAGTGTATTGTTGCCATAAAATATACTTTTTTATTACTGCATTTAAACTCACTTCATTTTAAACCTATCATTGAAAATAATTTATTCTCAACCATATCTTGAACTACAATGTTATTAATGTTGTCCCATTTATTTTCCTTACTATACTTTACAATCCATTAAAATTATCTATAAAATATAAAATAATTACACTTAAAAAAAAGAAAAAGATAATGTGGTTTTTAATTCTAACATTAAAAACTTGCACAAAATCATAAAATAATAAAAATGTAAGGTAAGAAAAAACTACTTAATATGTACCAAATAAAATTGAACAATAATAAATCTTATAAACATATATAAATATAAAACATTTCATTATTACACTAACATAAATTTTTTAAAGAGAGTTATATGATAATTATTATAAATGTAAAACTTTATTCTATAAATTGAACAAATGAAAAAGTTTAAAAAAAAAAATCAATGGAACAATTACATATGGGTTTAGGGTTTATTAGAATTGTATATGGAAATATGATAAGAAGCATATAAAAGATTATATTTAGGTTCATTTTTATTGTAAATGAAAAAGAAGATATATAATGTAGAATAATTATAATTGGGTTCATTTCAATTTGTTATACTTTTGTATGCACATGCACACGCGCGCGCGCACACGCGCACACACACACATATTCAATATTTCATTATGGTTTATAATAAGTACATGAATTATTAGATTTGGATCTATTTATCTTAGAAATCAAGAAGAATATGAACATATGAATAGTTTTTATTGGATTAATTTTAATTTTTTAATATTGCATATATAAAATAAAAGTTTCATTACAATTTACTATAGTTACATATGAAAATATAATAATAAACATCAATTTCATTTAGGTTCTTCTATATTGAAAATGAAGAAGAATATAAACAATCACAACTACAAGATAGTTATTATATACATAAAATGATAAAACTATATATATAGGATATATATATTTATGTGGCATTTAATTATATATACAAAATAAAAATTTATAAATATAAATAATCAAAATTAATGCAACTATGTATAACTTTGTGGTATTTCAAAATATATTGACCAATAACATATGACAATTGGGAAGGTTTATATTTTTAGAGGGGCTTTTTCCAAATATATATAACAACTATATAAATAGTTACTAATGATGCAAAATTTATTTTCCATTGGGATGGTTATTGGAGTATATTGAATTTAAATTTAGAGATATGACACCTAATAAAAATGAGAGAACATGAAAACACAGTTATTAACTATATATAAATTCAAATGTAACCATAAATAAACTCAATTGTAATTGTAGTAAATAAAAACAAAAGCTATCAAATACCTATTATAACACTTATGGAATATTTGAACTATAGTATACTCTTTAGTTTTACTTTTTCGTACTTCCCTTCTCTAACGCTTCAATGGAAAATGGGTATTGAGTCATGACAATGTCTAATTTAAATGACTCATTGGAAGGAAGTTAGGAAACATATTAAATCTTAATATTTATTAGCTTTCTTGTGGCGTGATTTTGGTTGACTTATGACAAGGTGGTGGCAATGTATGATATGCTAATATGATGATGACTAAATCCAATGTCTCCATACCATGCACCATATCCATATGCATTCAACTCTATACCAAGTTTTATTTAACAAAATAGGGATGATTAATGTTAGTTTTTCAAGGTTGATTATAAAGCATTTTGGTTGCCATAAAGCTTGGGGATTCAACATGCAACAAAAGTTCGGTGAGAGATGTACTTAACACTAATCCACAATACTTGTTTATTTATTAACAGAAATCCATTGAAACTATATCCATCATTTTAATAGTTTTATGTTGATAATAACAAATAAAGGAAGAGGAGCCTTTACCCTACAATACAAAAGGCTCGAACATGCAGAAAGAAGGCATAAAACATCTCCAAAAAAAAACAGAAGGAGACAAGTTAAAAAATCCCCCCAAAAAAATTAGATAACCACCAAGCAACTAAGCCATCATACAAGTATGACGACCAAAGATCAAAAGCCACGATCTAATCTATAAGATGACCTTTAACCGAATTCTGAAAACTCTAAACAAAGCAATCTAAGGGAACACGAAGGAAGCTCCTCAAGAAAGAAAGCTCTACATGTGCCCTATTGAACCTCAAACGTCCTGAATTCCCCCCGCGCCCCCGGCCTGCACCCCCCCCCAAAAAAAGTATAGAACTTAAGCACTCGAGTGACAACAAAGTTATTGGATCCACTTGTAACACTAGATAGCTGCCACAACCAAAATGTGCAAAGTGTCCAGATGAAAATCTTTGTTGGAATCTCCTAAGGAACTTGGAACATGAAAATCGTTTTTGTGTTTGTTGAAGAAAAAAAAATTAAATGACTATTTTGGTTTCGTTTAATAAAGTTTACTTTGATAAGAAGGCGAACATCATATTGAATAATTATTTACTACAAGTGAATGATGTGTTTATGTACGTCGATTGTAAATTTCAATACCCGTCAGTCTGAAATGACACTGTTTGTGGGAGAAACCGACCTGCATAGAGCCATGCCATTATCCATACCATGCGTTCCTTTTTTTCTGCTGGCATTGGTGGATTATGAAAAGAGAGCCATCACTATGACAGAAAAACAGCAGCGAAAGAAGACAAAATTACTTTATGCAATATTTCAATGATAATAATCATGAGGAGGAGAACGTAGAAAAGCTATGCCATTAAAGTTTTCTGTAAGTGAATACGGTCTTCCTTCTGCAAATTCGTATAAAATTTCAGACGCCTAAATTCTGTCAATAAATACTATTCGACCCACGATTTATTCTCTTTTTCAATGACTGTATGAAAAATTGATCCACATGTTTTTCTCTGAATTATTACTTGCATCATTATTATTATTTTGAATGGAATATGATATGTTTTAGATAGAGCCATATACCTACTTAGCTGTTCAAACGAATAAAATTGTTTTGTTAGAGAGCAGTGCATTAATCAGACAAAGGGTATCTGAAGCATCTCATCAAACTTACAAATTTATGGCGGCTTTGTCGGGATGATGACATTCCATGGGATCTGTTCTTGCATGCATGAGTTTTGGAATCTTATATTTCTATTATAATGATTGATTTATTATGCAAACCCTAATCCTCCATGTAACTAGGACATGAGATGAAAAAATGTGTTTGTCAGTAGGGTAGGTTGGACATCCTCAACACCCCATTGTGAAGAAAGTTGCCTACATACCAATACTCCTAGGAGAGATCAAGCTCGATGTAGTTCTCCCCATATAAGTGCTGGTGCAAGTGCAAGTGATGTTAGTATGATAGTGGCCTTGAGTGCCTTGAATGTGCTTGAAGTTGAAAATTTGCGCTGAGGGCTGCTATAGATGGTAACATGCAAAAGTTAGGGCAGAATAGTGATTGATAACTTTAATTGTACTCAATTTGTTCTGTGTTTGAATGTATATTTTGCATCTAATTTCCATCTATTGGTTAGAGAGCTAAATATGTGTGTGTGTTTCTTATGCGAGTGCTAAAAGACGTCTAGGCCGACTTTAGGATGTTCAAGTTTTGAAATGATATCTATTTGGAAAAATATAGGGTAAAGGACATTAACACCATTTTGGGGACACTAGCACCATGTGGCGCTAGTGGCCTTATTATGATGCTAGAGACCAGTTGTCAGGAACACTAGACACGAAGGGTAAGAATAAAAAAATGAGGGTCTAGGATTACTTTAAGGCTGACTAGGGATTCTTATGGCCCACATGAAGGCTAGATAAGTGTAATAATAGCCTCTATGATAGGTCTATGGATAAGCTAGGGATAGATAGTCTCAAGTAGTACTTGTAGCACTGAAATAAGACTTTTGGGTGATTATAACAAACAACTATTGATGCCAAATGAAATTCTTAGGTTCCAGATATAGAGAGGCCATGACGACCTTTTTTGATCACAGAGTCTAATGCGGATCAAATAAATTTTCAATTCGAGGGATCCATGTGAGTGGATCATTACCATCAAACTTTCATAGGTCCACTTTTGGCAACATCATATTTTCATTAGGATTGGCATTGTGATTTTTTGGAGGAGGAGAACAAAACTAGAGTGGTGGAGGGTTATTTTATAATGGATGAACTACAAGCTTGGCCAATTTCCCAATTATTTATTGCAATTGATCCCTCAATCCATTCAGGTTCCCTCTCATCCCCATGATCTCCCCTTTAAGCACATCAAGATTTATCTTTCTGCACCATTCCATGCAACTAATTGAATTTATTGAACCACCTATGAAATACATGAATCAAAATTTACGGAATCCATGTCATCCTTATGAGGAGTTTTAGGGGTTTTTTATCCTTTTTCGTATCTGTGAGTGTTAGACTAGCCATGCAGAAACCCAAGGAGGGTTTTAGCCCTAGAAAAAGTGTACTGGTAGATGATACCATTGTGATCATCTCATTGAGATGAATCCAACGACTAATAATGCACAAAAGGGTGAAAAATTTCATCCTAAAAAAGTGTATCAATGGAATACATCATTGCTACTGTCTCGTATAGATGAATCCAATGTTTGTTAATTTACATAAAGTGATTTTTTTGACTTTTTTTCAAAAAAATACTTCGAATAATACTACAATAAAATAAAATAAAATAATTCATAGATCACAAGTTATGTTTTTTTATCCTTCAACTCATAAGAGATGTAAAGCGTCGGATCTGAAAAATGTCACCACAAAAGCTTTTCCAAATTGAAGCTCTGATACCAATTGTAATGAAATTACTGATATTTTTCAAATAATAGAATAATATATCACATAAATGATAGTAGAGATAATAAATCAATACAATAATTAACATAAGAGAATATATATATTTTAAAATATGACTGAGCCACTTTGATGGAGTAACCTTCAAAACAATGTAATATGAGTAGAATTCACAATATGATGAAAAAATAATAACCACTACCTTCTATATATACTTTGCTTAGTCTTGGTTATTCCATAGGTTGACCATACTAAGAACATCAAGAAATTAAAAAAGATAATATGAAAGTTTTTAAGCTATAAGTCGGCCATGCATATCCTTAGACTCACTATAAGTTAAGGGCATAGGAAATTGATGGATTACGTGATTCCATTTATTATTTTATGCATGTTCAATGCTATAGATTTTTACATTTTGTGATGATTGATGTGTATTGTCTTTATTTTTATTTGTATGCATTGATTATTTTTTGGTATAATATGCATGAGTTGTGTCAAGGATCCTCTAGTCCATATCATGGCCATTTTGTTTGTGTTGAAGTAGAGTTGATTTAGGGTCTTGTTTTGTCTTGAGTGTTAGTGTTCATCATTAACATGATATTGTGTGTGTATATGTGTGGTTACATCTATAAATATTGTCTAATACTTTTTCCATGACGTATATCACACATTATTATGTTGTATGCAATGTCATGATTTATATAATGCATCTTATGTGTGTTGTTTACTAAATGCATAATCCTATGATGATTATTACAATGTGCATAATTTATATATCTACTTCACATGACACTTGTATGCCCATTTCTTTGGATTAAATGTTTCAAATATTATTCAATGATCAAATATTTATATGATGACATATTTTATCATGTTTTTACACATATTTTTCATAATATCATTTTTCTATATAACATGATGTGCACAACTCTTTCTTTTGAGATGATCAATTTTTGGGCTTCTTTGCTCACCTAAAAAGGGGCAGAGGGGCAGGGGTGGCGGGGGCGGGCAGGGGGGTATATAGTGGGTTTTTAATACATATTCAAGAATTGATAGATGTATGGTTCATATTTTAGATCAAAATATGAGATTCAGATTAGGATAAATTGGGTAGATTGAGGCATATGTAGTGCATTTTTGGGGAATTTTACATGATTATGAGAAATAATTGACAGATTCTATGACATTATGATAATTTTTTATGTGTTGGATTGATTGTATTTTATTTTATTTTATTATATTTAGCATATTTGCACATATATTATAGCATTATATATTACATTGAGGTATAGATGGATCAAATTAGGGGCATTAATGTTGTTAATACAAACACTTTTATATTTATATGATGGGTTAGTTGGTATTACATTATGACTTTTGATCTAAAATGTTCCTATAGTGGTTAACTTTGAGATTTATTTTACATAAAAACCTATTTTTGGGTTCTACCAAAAGAGTTATGATGATTTGAGTGGTGTAGTTGAGGATCTGTGTCACTCATCTATAACTTCTCCATTTTTAATTAGGGTTGAGGCATTTATCATTCTCAACCCATGGTTTTAATAGTGGTACTTCTTTGGGGAATTATAAACCCATGAAGTTCTCTAATTGAGTTCAATACAGGGAAATTTAGTGCATGTATGCACATGTGTATTCATTACTTGAATTTTTAATTGTAAATTAGTTCAATGATCTATATTATTTCATATTTTGTATCATGAGTGGACATTGGATTTATACATATTTAATTATAGGTTTTACATGGAACAAGTTGGATATTTGGGGCATAAGTATTAATATAAATTGAGTTACATATAGGTATCAAATTTATGTATTTTATCATTTTAATCTAGACTTTTCAATACTAAATTAAAATGAGGGCATATGTATACACCTAAATTTTTTATTACACACTTAAAAACATAAATTTTGACATACATACCTTGTGCGCATAAATTTTAATCTTGTGCACCCTTTACCCTATCAATTATTTATCTATTAACTTGACCAACACAATTTTATATCATTCTTATTCAATATGTCCTTAGCCTATGCCCAAAAACTCCTTTATCTTAAGTAGATTGTTACCATATTCTAGATCTTATATTCTCCCTCTTTGGACAATGTTGAAATAATCATCAAACAATTATATTTAGAATATGTAACTACCTCTATTGGTAGTTTCCCATATCCTCTACTATCTAGTTTTCAAATTAAAAAATTTATGTAATGTTAGCCTAAGCATGCTTCATGTGTCAATTATGGGTAAATATCCAAGAGTTGTCTATAAAGATAGGTTAAGCATAATATCTTACAGACCTATTAGTTACATTTAGAATAATATACACATTGATAAATACATTTTCACATCTTTAATATACTATCCCAAAACATCTAAATATGGAAACCACTAAAGGGAAAAAGCTCTCAAGATAAGTTTTAATATAAACACAAGGTTGAATTTCCATGTTTTCAAGTGTAAATATCCAAAGGTTTTCATTACATTCTAGTGGATTAAAATTGAGCACACACACATAGAGATAGGATAACTATGTATGTTTTAAGCCTATTTAGAGTGTAGGAATGTAGGAAATGCTCAATCAATCAATGGGGAGTGGTTAGGGATGTACAAACCATACTTAACACCTCTTTTTTTAGGTCAAGATAATGTCAAGAGTGGAGTTAGGGTTTCAAAACAAAGGAAGACAAAATAAAAATATGTGAATAGGATTGAGATCATCAAATTACACAAAAATAATCTATGCATGTAGGCATAATGATATGTGGCATAACAAACTAGAACAATCAACATGGAAATTACAAGAAGATAATGAAAAATACCACTTACTATAGGTGTCTATGATTTTCTAGTAGCATCTGCGATAGTTCTTGATAGTTTATTTTCAAAGATAAGCAGCCATAGAGTTTTCATAAAGCCATCATGAGGACTATTATACATGTAGTGATAAATCTAAGTCAAAACATCAACTAGGTGTTTTCTTCTTTATCATATTTTCATGGTCAATTCTATATCTAGTAAGTGCAATCCATATCTCTTTTACATTTAGATTTCATAATTTATGCCATATTTTATGGAATCTAGACTTCAATAATTTTGTCCTTTTAAGATCAACTAAATCCAAAATAAGTGAAAATAATATCTTGATTGGAGTGACGAAAATCACAAAATATTCTATCTTGGATATCTTCTAATATAGTGAATTATTAAAATTTAGTTACATTGAAGAATTGTATGAAACTTTGATGATATTATTTAACAGTAAGGAGTGAATATATATAATGCCAGATGAGAGTCAGTTAGTAACTACCAACTATAATTACCTCATACATGGCCTCTACAACTGCCAACATAAACAATGTAATACCTTATTAATTAAGCTAACATTTCCCCCTTTATTACCTTATTTTTACAAATATACCCCCAGAATAGATCAAATTTCACCTTGCCAAGAGACTTAGTGAGTATATATGTTATCTATGAATCCATCAGGTAGTAATAGAGCTGAATGTGGTGGTTCAAAACCTGTTCTTTAATATAATGACACTAAACCACAATGTGTTTGGTTCATTCATGAAATACTAGATTCTTCACAAGCTTCAACATACCTTGATTATCATAGAACAAAATTGGTGGCTGCTCTTTAAGAATATCCATATCAGATAGAATGGGATGTATCCATATTGCTTCACACATAGCTCCTCATGTGATGTGATATTTTACCTCTATGGATGAAAGAGAAAATACTGATTATTTCTTGCTGATCCACGAAATGGGTCCAGATCCAAGATGAAAAATATATCCTGAAGTAGATTTTTTGTTATCAATAGATCCAACATAGTCCAAGTCAGTGTATCCATGAAAGAAGAATTGAATATTATTCTTGTATTCTAGACCATACTCAAGTGTACCTCGAACATATCTCAAAACATGTTTTGTTGCAACCCAGTGACATTTATTTGATTCTTGCATAAATCTAGAAAAATAGCTCACAACAAAAGATATATCTAGTCTAGTGTAGGTCAAGTAGATGAGACTCCCAACAAGCTATCTGTAGAGAGTTGCATCCACTTGAGGGGAATCCAGGAATCAAGAGAGTTATAAAAATTTCTCCATTGGTGTTGATAGAGTAATCTAACAATTTATACTTTTCTAGTAGTGTCTTAGCATATTTCATCTATGAAACAAAGATGTGATTTTGCTTTTTCCATATCTCTAAGCCAAGGAAATAATGAATTAGCCCCAAGTTAGTCATGTCGAAGGATTTTTTTAGGTCATTCTTTACTACATCAACCAGATCATCTAAACTACCAGTGATTACAAGATCATCCACATACAAGACAAGAATGATAATATCTATACCTACCTTCTTGATATACAAATTGGAATCAGAGGTGCTATAAATGAAACCATGCTACAAAATTTGATCATCTATCTTAATGTACCATGCCCGAGGTACTTGTTTAAGTCCATAAAGTGACTTAAATAGAAGAAATAACTTTTATGGATGTTGGTCATCAATGAAACCTTTTGGATGGGTCATGTATACTTCTTCTTTTAGATCACCATTCAAGAAATCACTCTTGATGTCCATCTATTGAAGTTTCCATCCATACTATGTTACCAGTGCGCAAACAACTCTAATGGTCTTGATCTTCATAGTAGGTGAAAAGGTCTCCTCATAACCAATGCCTTTTTGATGAGCACAACCATTTGAAATAAGTCATGCTTTATGTTTTTGATGGATCCATCTTCCTTGTACTTTGTTTTGAAAATCCACTTGCAACAAATGGATTTTTTCTCTATAGATAGATCAACAAGTTCTCACACCCTATTTTTGATGAGGGCATCATATTCAACATACATGGATTTATTCCACTAAGGTTGAATTAAGGCTTCTCAAACTATCTTTGGTTTAGTGTTGTCAACTACCAAACACATGAGTGCAAGATTGACTTCATGTCTCACCTGTCTTCTTGTTCAAAAACCTGATGAAGTGTCTATAAGAGAGCTTAGGTTTGAGTCCTTGATTTTGGATTCTATCCATTTAAGATGTTGATGTATCTATTTATTTGATGAATAACTTCCTTGTAGATTACCAAGATCAATGAACAATTCTCCTTCTTACAGCTCACCTTCTTTATGATCATCATCTAACTATGGGAAAAGTTTGTGAGAGGTGGTCTGGTCTATCTCCTTCTATGCAAATGAGTCCAATGATGACTCATGATAGACCACATCATGACTTTAATAATTCTTCTTCACCTTAGATTCCATGAGATGGTATGCTTTGGAGGTAGTGCTATACCCTAAGAAAATACACTAGAGGGTCTTTGGTTAGATCTTCTTCCTTTTTTATTTGGGACATGCATATATGAATTAAAAAAAAATAATCTAAGATGGGAAATTGATGGTTTATGACCAATCCATACCTCTTTTGATGTCTTGTCTTACAAGATCTTTGTTGGTGCTTTATTGAGAAGATAGACAATCATCTATACTACTTCTACCAAGAATTATGCCATCAAATTTGTAGTAGAAAGCATGCAACAAGCCATCTCCATGACTGAGTGATTACGCCATTTTTCTATTCCATTTTGATATGAATTCCCACCCTTGATCTAAGAGAAGGAGTTGAAGTCACTTCTTATACTGTGTAACAACATGTTGATGGAAGGCCTTGAAATTTACAAGGGCTTCACTCTTATTTTAGAGAAAAAACACCCAATTCTTGTGATAAAAATCATATACAAAAAATTTAAAGTACCTGAATCCCAAAGGGAGGTTGGCAAGGGTCCACACAAATTGATATACACCACAACAAGTCATTCCTTGGCATGAGAGGAACTGGGCTCAAATGGGACCTGATGTTGTTTTCCTAAAAGATAACCATACCACATCGACAAAGAATAGGAAAGCTAAGGAATTACATGTATCATTACCTTAGAATAGAGATAGAAGAGGGAGCCAACAGATAAATTCCCATAGCGATAGTGCCAAAGTGTAGTAGATTCTAGCGTAGAGGTAGTGAGTGCAATTCTACTGGTTGATACTACATCTAAGGCAAATAATTGATCCTTCAAGAAGGATTTAGCAAGAACCCAACCTTATTAGTAAATGAGATAGGATTTGATGTCTTGTTGGACTAGAAACTTGACTTTTATCTTGTGATTCAAAAGCTAATTGATAGATAAGAGATTTGTTATCAAACTAGTGACATAGAGTACTTTTATGAGAATACAACATTTTATCCTGAGAGGAATGGTGACACATCAAATTCATTCTGAACATACTCTTTATCATCTTAAATTCAAACTTGATCTCTATTTGGGTTAGTTGTCAGCAAATCAAAGAACTCCTTACATCCAGTCATGTGTTTGGTAGCACCAGAGTCTATCAACCGAACTTTTCTCACTGTTATCGAGGTTTGGGAGACTAATATAAGTTCATCTTGGGCTTGATATGATGCTTCTTCTACTGCTTCATCATCATATGTATTCTCCTCTTGCTTTTGTGTTACTAAATGCCTTTTGCTTCCATTATCGAGGATGTCTTTTAGATTTATATGAATCTTCTTTATTGGATGATCCCTCTCAACTGGATTGACCTTGAATCAAGGCATTATACCATTAATTATTATTATTGTGCATATGGGTTTTGTAAATGTATCACTACCACTTTGGCTTCTCAATTTTTTGCTATTGTTATCACTGCTTCGGTGGTCCTTTCTTGAATTTTGGACCTTGTTTCTTGGAGATCAGGGTTTTGTCCTCAAATTCCTTATGGATAGACTAAATCACTTCTTTTTGTTTAAGAAAATTGACTAGTTCTTTGAAAGACACTACTTGCTTGGTAATGTTGAGTGTTGTAATGAATATGCGAAACTAAGATGGGAGATCTCTCAATGTGATCAAAATCAATATCTTGTCCTTAATCTTCTCTCCAAGTGCAACAAGTTCTACTCATAGTTCTGCATCCCAACATAAGAAATCCTCAACCTTTTCTCCTAATTTCATACTAAGTGTATGAAGCAATGATTACAGATGAAGGATTCTTGTCTCGTTATTTTCCTCATAAGTTATATACAAAGTGTCCCATGCCACTTTTGATGTCTATGCATCATGAACATGTGGTTGAACTTTGTCAATAATACTAAGAGTTATCAGCATGAACGCTTTCATATCAAACTTATTGAACTTCCTTTGCTTGTCAAGTTTGGCAGGATGGGTCATTGTTCCAATGACGATGCCCCATAATTCTTAAAATTGAAGAATCATTCACACCTTCATCTTTTAGGTGGAAAAATTATGCCCTTTCAGGAGTTGGGCATCTGACAATAGCAACTTGGGTGTCAACAATTTCTTAATATTTCCTTACTTTAAAGTTTCACAAATAAAACACTATTTGTTTTTTCAAAATTTCAAAAACTTTGTATTTGAAGGATGTACCTTACAATATTGTTGCCATCTTCATAGTCTTCACTATAGGCTTAAGCTTATTCTATGCTTTGCCTTTTCTACTGCACACTTTTACTGTGTCTTTGCATAGGCATTGTTGGTAGCTCTTTCTCCAGGTGTGGTTCTGAGTTTTACACTTTGTCAACGCTAGTGGAATGCTATGTCAAGATTTCACCATACTCTTCCACCAACCTTTTGCTATGATACAGTGATTTTTAGGCTTTCTAGCTCTACTGCATGGTTGGTCAAGCTTTTTGCTTTGATACCAGAGTGAAGAATTATATGAAACTTTGATGATATTATTCAATAGTAATGAGTGAATATATACAATGCCAGATGAGAATCGGTTAGTAACTACTGACATTAACTACCTCATACATGGCCTCTACAACTTCTAATGTAAATAATGTAATACATTATTAATTAAGCTAACATACATAAAATAATCATAAAATATCTACACCAAACTATTCAAAAAATATTTAAATAATGTTTTACAATAAATGATGATTCAAAATGCATAAGTAAATAATGCATTATAAGCTCTATCATTATTGATCCTACTCCAAAATTCACTCTCATCCTGAAAGTATTCATAAAGTTATATAAAAAAACTTATAACTCATTCATGATCTCATGTAACATCCATTATCTCTCAAAATCTTGGAGAAACATTTCCAACCCATATACCTATTCTAGGATATCAACATGCTCCATAGAGATGCCATATGATATCAACATGCTCCATAGAGATGCCATATGAAAATAACTTGTATGTAGTTGATCAAATTCCTAGAAAATATAAATGGCTCAAATTCATTGAACTGACAATAGTTTTTAAAAAATATCTCGATTAAGTACTAAACCATAAATTAATTTACAATATCAATTTAGTCTTAGTTATAACATCATCCCTCATGAATTCAACCACCTTCAAATTTAGTCGATGTTAAAGGCCTCAGTCATAAATCTCTTACAACCAATTTTGGGTATCAAAAGTCATGTTGCATGATGCAATCACCCATACCACCAACACACCACTCTCTTTCTCATCAAAGAAAACTAGTGCATATAATTGATACTACATTTCCTAAAAATAAATGAATATATTATTAATACAAAGGCTAAAAGAATACTTTATATTGATGATGAGAGAAAATACAGAACTAAAACTATAAATTAAACTTACACCATCATTACAGGTAAATGAAAAAAAATCTATACTATAAACACAAGAGTAAACGGTAAACAAAAATGGAGCTAAACATATAAAGTAACATGAAACAAGATAGTTATTAATGGTTATATATGACCAACAACAGTGATTTTAATAAGTCAAATACAAGGTTTATTTTCTTCCTAGCTTTATATTTGATATCTATTGGCACTAGGTAACATAAAAATTCTTGCCTCCCACATTTTGAAATAAAAAAGGGATGCAATGTGTTGCACTAAATGCTAAGCCACCACACTTATATAATAAAGGCATACAATAGCTGAAAAATTAAAATTAGAAAAACACTAAAACACCAGTAACATATGAACATGTTTAATGAAAATGGCTATGCAAACATAAACACTACTAAAAAATTGTACCCTAAGAATAAACATAACAAGATTAAAATCTTGTTAGGATAAAATATATTTATTAAATAAATAAGAAAGTTAATGTCTTTAAATTCACAAAGTTAATGAAAACATGAAAGGAAACTATAAATACAATTTATTTTTGGCTTTATAAATTTAAACATAAATATATCTAACTAAATTGTAAATATAAGAAGCAACTATAAATTGAGCTTAAACTCAACCATATTTGTTAGTGTTTAATGGTGAAACCATGGTAATAGAATTATTGTGTGAATGTTTCAACATCATTTCTAACATTCATTTAATTTGTATACCCATTATGAATGTGGTGTCACCAAAATTTCTGGATTTAGTGCAACAAAAACTATTCTCTTTTTTTTCTTTGTACCACACATTTATGCTACTAGGATCATTATCATGTTTTTTTATCTTCATATTTATCAATTTTAAAAATATGTTTGTAAAATACTTTCTCATAAAATAGTTCTCTCTTACTTCGAAAGTCAGCAAAAATATCAATCAAATAGTTCACATCACATTTTATATCTACAAGTACACCCATTGGATAAATTGCCTCTATCCTTAAATAATTTGATTACATAGTTAAAAGGGGGTGGGCATGGCCCTCAAATATTTCCAGGTGTCATATTCCATGACAAGGATATCCTTGTGCATCATTACATGTTGATAATTCATGAAGGTAATGAATATAATTTTAGATTTACATTCATACACCTTTACAATAAACTAGAATAAGAACCCCCTTTTTTATGATACTCCTTCATCCTTTGTTGGGCAAATGGTGTATTTATTGTATCTTGAGGACCATACAATCACTAATAATTGAAATAAAAAACACATTTCTTATGTTTATAAGTCAAATTTGTGATGAAAACAATGCAATTACTAACCTATAAAAAGCTTTAGGTTTAATTATATTTAACAACAAAAAATAGTTTTCCTTTCCCTGTTGGTTGGATCCTCTTCTTGCATACAAATGGGCACGGGTAATCTTTATTAATTTCTTCTCCAAACATAAAATCCTCAATATTTTTCAAACGAATTGTTGCTACTAAATGTAATGCCACCAAATATACTTTTTAATTAATGTATTTAAACTCATTTCATTTTAAATTTATCATTGAGAATAATTTATTCTCAACAATATCTTGAATTATGATGTTGGTAATGTTGCTCTATTTATTTTCCTCACTATACTCTACAATCCTTTGTACAATTAAATAAAAATTATAAAATAATTGCACCAAGAAAAAAAATGAAATAATGTGATTTTCAATTCTAGCATTAAAAACTTGCCCAAAATCATAAAATAATAATTGTACATTGTAAAAAACCTACTCAATATATACCAAATAAAAATGAACAATAATAAATCTTATAAATATAAAAAATTTCATTATTACACTAACATAACAATCTAAATGATAGTTACATGGTAATTATTATAAACATAAAACTATATTCTATAAATTGAACAAATAAAATAGTAAAAAAATATTTAATGGAACAATTACATATGGATTTAGGGTTTATTAGAGTTGTATATGGAAATATGATAAGAAGCATATAAATAATTATATTTAGGTTTATTTCTATTATATATATATATATATATATATATATATATATATATATATATATATATATATATATATATAAATAATACATAAATATAATAAGAAGCATATGAATTGTTGGATTTGAATCTATTTATGTTAACATTAAAGAATAATATTAATTTTTTACTATTGTATATATAAAACAAAGGTTTTATTAGGGTTTATTAAAATCACATATGGAAATATAATATTAAACAATAATTTCATTTAAGTTCATTTACATTATAAATGAAGAAGAATATGAACAATCAGAAATACAAGATAATTAGTATATATACAAGATGATGGAACTATATATATATAAGATACATATATTTATGTGGTATTGAATTATATATACAAGAGATACATTTATAAATCTAAATAGTCAAAAGTAATGAAAGTATGTATAACTTTATGTGGTATTTCAAAATATATTGACCAATAGTATATGACAATTGGGAAGGTTTAGATTTTTACAGGGACATTTTTAAAATATATATAACAAGTATAAACAATTATTAATGACGCATAATTTATTTTGCATTGGGATGGTTATTGGAGTATATTATATTTAAATTTAGAGATACAACACTTGAGAAAGAATGAGAAAACATGAAAACACAATTATTGACTACATATAAACTCAAATGTAATAGTAAATAAACTCAATTGTAATTGTAGTAAATAATAATAAAAAAAACTATTAAATAACTATTATAACACTCATGGAATATTTGAACTATGGTCTATTCTCTAGGCTTTGTTTTTTGCACTTCACTTCTCCAACACTTCAATGGAACATGGTGAGCGTTATGAGTCGTGACAACGTTCTATTTAAATGACTCATTGGAAGGAAAGTTAAAAAACATATTAAACTTTAATATTTATTAGCTTCTTTTTGAAGTGATTTTAGTTGACTTATGATAAGGTGGTGGCAGTGTATGATATGATAGTATGATGGTGACTAAATCCAATGCGTCCATACCATGCACCATATCCATATGCATCAACTCTATACCATGTTTTATTTAATAGAATAGGGATGACTAATGTTATCTTTTAGAGGTTGATTATAGAGCGTTTTGGTTGCCATAAAGCAATATTCAACATGGACAAAAGTTCGATGAGAGATGTACCTAACACTAAACCATAATACTTGTCTAGATCAATCGTTTTAATGGTTTTTTGGGTTGATAATAATAAATAAAGGAAGAGAGGCTTTCACCCTGCAGTACCAAAAGATCGAACATACAAAAAGAACAAGACATAAAACATCTCCTAAGAGAACATACTGACACAAGTAAAAAGCCCCCAAAATTTTGATAGCCACCATGCAACCAAGCTATCATACAAGTATGACGAGCAAAGATTAAAGCCCAGGATCTACTCCATAAGACGACCTTTAACCAAAATCTGAAAACTCTAAACAAAGCAATCTAAGGGAACACGAAGGAAGCTCCTCAAGAATGAAAGCTCTACACGTGCCCTGTTGAACCCCAAACCTCCTGAATTGTCCGAAAAAGTATAGAACTTGAGCACTCGAGTGACAAGAAAGTTATTGGAGCGACTTGTAACAATAGATAGCTGCCACAACCAAAAAAGGTGCAAAATGTTGAGATGAAAATATTTGTTGGAATCTCCTAAGGAACTTGGAACATGAAAATCGTTTTAGTGTTTGTTGAAGAAAAAACAATTAAATGACTATTTTGGTTTCGTTTAATAAAGTTTAGCCTGATAAGAAGGCGAACATCATATTGAATAATTATTTCCTACAAGTGAATGATGTGTTTATGTACGTCGTGTATTAATTTCAGTACCCGTCAGTCTGAAATAACACTGTTTGCGGGAGAAAGCGACGACCATAGAGCCATGCCATTATCCATACCATTACCTGCTGGATCATCAAATTGCATTGGTGGAGGATGAAAGGAGAGCCATCACTATGACAGAAAAACAACAGCGAAAGAAGACAAAACTACTTTATGCAGTATTTCAATAATAATAGTGATGAGGAGGAGAATGTAGAAAAGCTATGGCATTAAAGTTCTGTGTAAGTGAATACGGTCTTCTTTCTGCAAATTCGTATAAAATTTCAGACGCCTAAATTCTGTCAATAAATAATATTCCGCCCACGATTTATTCTCTTTTTCAGTAAGTGTATGAAAATTTGATCCACAAGTTTTTCTCTGAATTATTACTTGCATCATCATTATTATTATTTTGAATGGAATATGATACGTTGTAGATAGAGCCATATACCTAGTTAGCTGTGCAAATGAATATAAACTTGTTTTGTTAGAGTGCAGTGCATTAATCAGACAAAGGGCATCTGAAGCATCTCATAAAACTTACAAATTTAGGGCGGTTTTGTCGGGGTGATGACATTCCCTCCGTTTGTATTAGAATTATTATTATTTTAAACGGTCAAAAGCAAAACACTGGAGCCACTAGACTTACAGTTTACTGCCAATTCGGATCAGCCTTTGAAAGCAATGTTGTACTCGAGAGTCCACATTGCACAATTACCTTGCATGCATGGCTTGAGTGATCAAATTTGAAGGGCCACTCCTCGTTTCAATGTGAATATCATTTATTAACCCGACCGTAAAGTTTTTGATATAGAATAATAATAAAGGAAATGGGATTTTATCATGAGGTATGTGATCAAACGAAGAAAGATAAAAGATATTTTTAAGAGAATAGAAGGAGACAACGTAGAAAGCCAAAAGCTAACAACTATAAAGCTAATTAGTTAGAAACAAGAGAGAAGGTCAAGAAATAATAAAAATTACATTTTAAGGTAGTTTAAGTATGTAAGAAGAAAGTATCATTATGGAATAATTTAGGGAATGTAGGGAAATGTTATTGTTAGAAGTTTTGGTTACCATCTTTCATAATATCTGCAAACATTAATCTAGGGATATAACTTAGAAAACATCAATAATATTTTAATTCAAAAGGGAAATTGTTGCTTCTCAAAACACCTCAAATATAATCGATCTAAAAAGTCAAAATAAGGAGGGAGACCTAAGACTACAACAAACTCTTCGAAAGATAAAACATTGGTGTTAAAATGACGATAATAAATAAAATATGGAAGTTGAAAGCAATTCAAGTATTTTTTAATTAATTTTATACATTCTTCCCAAGGAAGGGACCTTCATAATACCAATATTCATTAGCAAGAAGGTGAAGAGCTCCAAAATTAACCAAAAAAATTATTGAAGAGTTAGTCTCATAATCGTTATGGAAGAAAGAAATATCTTAACAAAAAAAGAATGACATGGAAAATATTTTGAATGATTGAATTAAGTTGTCATGTTAACATCTTATTTATTTAACAATGTTGATAATCAAGAAAAAATTACCTTCCAAAAATAATTTTCTAAAATTAAAATCAAAAGCAATTCTTAAACCCCTAAGAAGAACTAATGTCATAAGGTTTTTCCACTCCCAATTTTTTTTTCATTTAAAAAACATAGAGATGTATATTTTTTACTAAAAATATTACTCATTACTATTTAAATAAATGCATATAATCATAATAACTTTCTATAAAATTTATCGGTAAAAATAATTTAATAAATATTAAAGAGATATTAAATTTAACTCAATCTAACTCTTTTAACGTGTAGTTAATAATAAAATTTAGTTGTGGAAAAATATTGAACTCAATCCTACAATAAATTTTTCTAGGGTTTGTAAGAAAATTTAAGATAGAAAATCTGTTTTTAAAATCAACTTAAACAAAGATTTAAAAAAAATAAATAAATAAAAATTCATAAGATTTGAAAAAAAATTAAATTGAAGAATAAGTATGAATAAATATTATTATGATTATTTTTTGTTGCTTTAGATATGTATTTTAATGGGTTTATTTCTTTTTTATTTGAGGCTTTTAACAAATGTAAAACTGGTCGCATTACTTCATGTTTTACAATGTATCACATACTGATTGATTCTCTTTGCAAGGAAATAAAGTTGACATTGCATCTTCAACGCTAGACGAGACAACAGCAAGGGGTTTGGTTACAAATGTCGGAACATATAATGATTATTGTTGCATCTACAGAATAAACGGGTTGGAAAGTGCTTATTTATTGAGGGACCAAATGATTAAATAAGGATGCGTTCCAGATAATGAAACAAGGCCACGTTCTAAATTATGTTCCAGAGATAATGCAATCAGGGTACTTGTAGGAGTATGGGCATGCCACTTCAAATTACGGTATGTGAGCAAAAAATAATGGTACAATTTTTTCTTAGGTACCCTGATTGCATTGTGTGTTAAATCTTTAGCTAGCATCTTACTTATCAACACGTGCTTGTTAGGGAGATTACCTTAAAAAATACCATCAGTAATGAAAAAAATAATAAATGTCACTATAGCTGGAAGACATCCATTGTTTTCATCTTAGGCAGAAGCATGAATGCTTCACTTTCCCCGGTAATCGTTTTTTTTTTATTTTTTAAACCTTTTCTACCTGCCTTAGAGAGACCATCAATCAAGGCATTGTATGTAATAATATTTAGGGAAAAACCATCTTGTAACATTTTAGTTATCATTTTGAGAGATTCATTTACATTATTAATTTGTGGAGATTATTAATTATAGGATTATATGTAATAATGTTAAAAGAACAATTATTTTGAATAATTTTAGTTATGAATTTAAAGGATTCATTTACATTATTTATTTTATAAATATCATTAATTATAATATTGTATGTAGTTATATTTAGATTGTTAGTTTTTATGATCAGAATTGATTTTATCTGCTTCTCAGAAGTCTGCTCTGCCTTGTGAATTATTTTTTTCTTGAATATCTTCGAATATGAGAAATCACTATATATATATACAAGTGAGAGGAAAGAAACGCATCTCTTCAATCTCTTTGTCGGCCTACACCAAACAAATCATGTCTTTAAAATATACAAGAAGTTGCGCTAGAAGTGGGAGCCCGACGCTGCTCCTTCAGCATAAACACTCCCTCTCAGCTAGGGAGGATACTTCCAGATGACATCCACCATGGCTCTCCTAGAAGGTGGAAACAAGGGATTTCACCTCGAACTTCTCTCACAGAGAAGAACTTGTTATCGAGGGATTTCACCTCGAACTTCTCTCATAGAGAAGAACTCGCTATCAAGGGATCTCACCTCAAACTTCTTTCACAGAGAAGAACTCACTATCAAGGGATTTCACCTTGAACTTCTCTCACAGAGCAAAACTCGTTATCATTCATACCTTTGGCAGCTTCTACAATAGATCTGTTCTTCCTTTCTGCAACACCATTCTGTTGAGGGTTACAAGGGACACAGAACTCCCTCTTAATACCTGCTTTAATGCAAAAATTATGGAATCCTTCAGAGGTGTACTCCCCCCCATTGTCGGATCTCATAACTTTGATTCTTTTCCCAAATAAGTTCTCTACCTTTGCTTTCCCGCAAGGGCATTCGAAGAACACCCTCCCCCCATAGTAGTTATAAGTTAAAATCACAGCGATGAAAGGACACGAAGAGCTTCCCCCTCTAGAATCCCATAGGCATCTTATCTTACTCAACACGTAGAACAACATCAACGGATTCATGAAATGGGTGATCAACAATATCTCGTTGGTTCTTCTGCCTACTCCATATTTGGCTGCCATGAAATACAAAATTCATGGCGCCTATGACACCACTGCACCTCAAGACTTCTACACACCCCGTGACTACAACATCACTATTCTCCCTCCAAATCCAAATGCCACAGAAGAAAATGGCTTGTGTGTATTCACGTTAAACTCCGTAGTGGATGTGATTCTACAAAATGCAAATACTCTCACTGCCAATATAGTATTGTTGCAATGATAAATGTGATCATGATCTTCTTCAAACCTGCTCTGATACCATGTTAGTTTTTATGATCAGAATTGATTTTATCTACTCCTCAGACGTCTACTTTGCCTTCTGAATTATTCTTTTCCTTGAATATCTTTGAATATGATAAATCATTATATATATACAAGTGAGAGGAAAGAGATGCATCTCTTCAATCTTCTTGTCGGCCTACACCAAACAAATCATGTCTTTAAAAGATACAAGAAGTTGGGCCAGAAGTGGGAGCCCGACGCTGCTCCTTCAACATCAACATAGATAACAATTAATTTGTATCATTAATGCTAACAATATAAGAGTGCAAATACTTTACACTCCTTGTGGAAGCTTTTGATTAGAGTATTATATATAATACTATATGGAGAAAACTGAACATGCCTCATCTAAGCTACTAATTTGAGAGAGAAAACTACTCTACCCACCACAACAAGACCATAATTAAGGTACTTATGTAATATAATTTGGAAAAACACCATCTTGTTTCCTTGTATATGCTAATTCAAGAGCTTCACCTACTTTACCCACCTTGGAGAGACCATCTATTAGGGTACTGTATGTAACATTATTAGGAGAATAACCATCTTATATCCTTTTATCTGCTAATCCAACAACATCATTTACTTTACTTGCCTTGAAAATACCATCAATCATAGGACTATATGTAATAACATTCAGAGAAAAATCATATTATACAACTTTAACTACTAATCTGAAGGTTTCATCTAATACCCACCTTGTAAAGACCCCTAACTAGGGTATTGTATGTAATAATATTTAGAGAACAACACTATATTACCATTTTAGTAACTAACCTGAGAACTTCTTTTACACTATGTAACTTGCATAAACCATTGATTAGGGTATTGTATGTAAAAATACTAATAGAACAACCATATTGCATCATTTTAGAAACTAATCCATATGATTTATGAACTTATTTCTCCTTGAAGAGACCATGAATTATGATATTATATTTAATAATATCTGGATCATAATCAACATGCCTTGTTTTTCCAAACAACCCCTATGCTTATTCAATTAGGCCTAACTTGCATAAAGCTTCTATCAATTTTATATACATTACGAATCATACAACAATTCCCATCTCCTTCATTTTAGAGATAAGAAAAAAGTTCTATAAAACTGACCATCATGGCCGAGGATATTTAAGAGCACATAGAAGGATGGTGTAGTGAGGCAAGCCCCTTTACATTTTTCTATATGCATAAGATCTAAAGTCATGTTTGTTTTTCCTAGTTCATACAAGGGATGAATGAATTGAGTAAATTGTTTCACAAAACATTTCTTAGTCACATGAAGTGCAATCCTCCATGCTTCAAACAACCTATTTTATTTAGAAAAGGTAGAAAATAGTCGAGAGAGAGTCGTGTTATTGGGAATGTAGTTTGATATAACCATTTCATGCAAGAAGTTGTAAGCCTCATCTATGCAAACTTTTTTTTTGTTTTTTTATAAAAATAAATAGATAATGGTATTACCAAAAACACTTGGGAA